>VSMD01104878.1:0-46408 GCA_008750895.1 Mirza zaza
TCTCTGGGAGGCCGAGGTGGGCGGATCGTTTGAGCTCAGGAGTTCGAGACCAGCCTGAGCAAGAGCGAGACCCCATCTCTACTATAAATAGAAAGAAATTAATTGGCCAACTAAAATATATATAGAAAAAATTAGCCGGGCATGGTGGCACATGCCTGTAGTCCCAGCTACTTGGGAGGCTGAGGCAGCAGGATTGCTTGAGCCCAGGAGTTTGAGGTTGCTGTGAGCTAGGCTGACGCCACGGCCCTCACTCTAGCCTGAGCAATAAAGTGAGACTCTGTCTCAAAAAAAAAAAAAAAAAAACTGATTTCACAGTCAGGATGCTGAGGCCTAAGGCAAGTGACTCAGTAGCGCCCACCTGATGAGGACAGGTGAGCACCCTCTCCCAGGCCTGCTAGTCCATGCTTTAAGCTATGTGAAACTCTCCAGAAGAATGTGCTCTCCTTGATGCAAGTAAAGATTGTTGCTCTGTCTTTGTGAGTGACTGACCCTGCAGCTCCCTAGAACAAGCACAGGAAGCATGATTCCATGATGCCATATGGATAGAAGCACACACAGGGCGTGCTTCTTCAAATCGACTTTGGAACATCATCCCCCAAATCTTGCTGTGACCTGGGGAAGGTGATTCCTGGGGCTTTCTGCCTCACCCCACTCACTAAGTGATAAAGGATTGGTCCTGGGCTTCTTGCAGCTGGGGACGAGCTACAGGTGCCTGCACTCACTGAGGCATTGCCAATCAGATGTAACGTGGTGCTAAAGAATCCCTGGGAGGCTTACTGAAGATGCAGACTTACTCAAGAGCTTTCGATACCCTCTGGGTGGGGTGTGCTTCAGGAATATCTCTTTCTAAGAAGCACCCAGCGTTGAATCTGAATCAGATCATCCTGTGACCACACCTGGAACAGTTATTTCAGACCCTTGCTACTCACAGTGAGGGCGATGGAGAAGCAGGTGCAGTGTCACCTGGAGGCAGTGAGAAATTCAGAACCTGAGCCCCCTCGATCGACTGGATGAAAATTCTGTGTTTTAATTCAAGTTTAAGAAGCTCTGCTTTAGCAGAATTGTCTCTGGGTGTCCGTACAGGCTGTCTGTAGTTCCTTGGTGGAGGTGGAGGAATTGTTCAAATCACTACTTAACTGGATGTGTTTAAGATGACCAAATGCTTCAGAAATCAACATTAGCCACATTGAGAAAGTTACTGTCAAGATCTGTGAAGGAATGAGATTTTGCCTTACTTTCAAGCCAAAAGTTAGCCCACCACCATTTCGCAGCTGCTGTCAGAAGACACGAGACTCCTGGGTCAGAGACAAAAGACCTTGTTATAGCACCACAAGCAGCATGAGCTTCATGTTCCTGTAGGTTTCCTTTCCCCCTCTATATACCATGGGAATGACACAGAAGGACCATGTGGACAATGGAGACAGATAATTTGCATTACAGCCTAGGAGACTGAGCTGAGGAAACCTCAACCAACGCCACAGAAGAAGGCATTATCTTTCTTATCCTGACTGGGAAATAAATCTACCCTCTGCCCCAGAGGGAGATATCTCTATCTTCCAGAGCTATTTGCTATACAAATAGCCTTGAAATTATAGCCTGAAACAAAAGCTGATTCAAGAGGTACAGAAAAACCATTGAGAATGGTCTCCTAAATGGTCTCTTGAAAGTCTTTTTGTTCATCTGAAATATCTCTCTATGTATCTTTGCTTGCTGAGAAACCCAGATATGCCAAGGTTAATAGTCAACACATAGAGAAACAAAGAATGGGATTTAATTTAAGCCTATCTCAAGCCTTAAGGAACATTTGCATGTAGGAATTGCATATACCTGAAGGATCTAATTTCCACCATCTTGCACATAGAGACATGTGGGGATCTGTCTTTGCAGAAACGTTGTGGGTGGGTCTGAAGGGCATTTAGATTCCTTCTGTTGGCTTAACCATGTGACGAATTAGTTAAAAGAATACAAATTAAAATAGTTATCATAGATAATAGTAGTTTCTATTTTTAATACTTTACATACATTTATTAAATAATACTTTACATTTTTACATTCATAATTTAATTCTCATGATTGCTTCTCTTTTTCATATGAAAAAAGATAGTCAAAGAGATTAAATAACTTGTTCAAAATCATGGCTAATGCAGTCTGGCAAGGTCATACATTCAGGACTGTGACTTTCTGGTAGGGAACTTTTAGCTGACACATTTATTCAGTCAAGGAAAAAAAATGGAACCAACTTTATACTTACAAATAAAAATCAATACCACTAATTCTACTAGGAAAGAGAATCACCAAAAAAGAATTAATTTTTTCCTTTCTACAGCCATTTTTGTGGCAACTTAGCACTTTCTAGGGAATGTTTTTTGCACACGCAGGATCATTAACAAGATTTAGCTTCGTCTCATGGCATCCGCTCCGCTGGAATCAGGAATCTTGACTGAAACTGAATTTGTAAGAACAGTGTTGTTTGTTATATTGGAAACCTGACTCTGAATTCATTCAAAGAATGCTTCTAAAGTACTATAGGAAAGGCTATTGTGGTATCACATTAGCTACCATAAAGCTTACGTTATGTAAAGTATGTGAAGCTCTTATCTAATCAACCACACTGCATAATCCCAGGCTTATTAAATCATATTTAGGAGCAGACTCGAAGGGAGTTTTTAATATTCTATTCAGTATATTTCAGAGAGTTTTAATGCCAGCTCTCCCTTTTTTTCCCCCAATCTTCTCTAATTTTAGTCTATACATTATTCTTTCATCAAGGCTGACTCTCTCACATCCCTTTGTCTTAGCATGACGTGGACACAGGCTTGACCTATGATTTTCTACCTATTTAGACATTCTCCTCATTCATTCATGCATTCATTCATCCTCTCTCATACCTTTCCAGGCATTGGAGTAGGAGCTAGGGAAGCAGTGCCTGCCCTCTGGGGGCTTCCAGCCATTGGAGAGCATACACAGCCCGTCGGTGCAGTTCCTGGCCTGTGGCATGCCCTGTCTCTAAAGTTAAAAATTTTTTTTTGGAGTAAAAAAAATAGGTTTTTTTTCAGAACTTCTCATTTGTAGGTCACTGGATTAAGTTTTTAGACAATGTCTTCTTAAGCACTTTTTCAACTGTGTTTTCAAATAATATAGCTGCTAGGAACATCTTTGACCAAATAACCTAGTATCAGTGTTACTGGTTTGAGATCTAACACTACATCAGACAGAGCCAGCCCAGGTGAGGGTTGGACACCTAAGGAACAAAAAGGCAGGAGTTTGGGACTAGCACACTGTGTCACCATGTTGGTGGTGGTTGTCCTTTTAGAGGGCACCTTGGATAGTTGTGCCATTGCCACCTGCTGCTGTTAAAAAGCTATGGCCCATGTGACAGGGAGGGAAGAATCTTTTATTCATTCCACAGCAAAGGAAGTAGGAGAGAGGGCAGCACTGTGTGGATGGTGCTGAGGTCTCACTGGGTTTCCTGCAAACCTCCCACTGGTGTGGAAGGAAGGCCTTGAGAGTGGGTTTGGGGTAGGAAGGTTGTGTGTGGGGGAGGCAAAGAGAGGACAACAGAGGCAGGTCTTCTAAGTCTCCTTTCTGTGGCTTGGGTTTATATGCATCATACTGGACTGTAGTCTGGAATTGCCTGAAATTGTCCCAGCTTCTGCCGTCCCCATATCCTCAACCCCCAGCCCCAGACTCTGCTGGATACCGGATATCAGGGCTTTGGAATGGGGAGGCTTGAACTTCACAGGCCAGCTGCCTACACTGTCAGGTGGAAAAGCACATTCTTTCCTGCTTCTCTTAGCCACAGGGGCCCCACCAAGGACAGGACAGCAGCACAGCAGCAGGTCCCATGCCCTCCTGAGCAGCCCCTCCCTGTACCACACGTCGTCAGGTGCACTGTTTCTCAAGTCCACGGGGACCTTGTTCAAATGGAAATTGTGTTTCAGCAGGTCTCAGTGGGCCTGAGATTCTGTGTTCATTATGAGGTTCCAGGACACTCTGGTGCAGCTGGTACATGGTCACTTTCAGTGGTAAGGGCCTGGAGAAACTTTACCTCTACTCTCTTAAAATTTTTATTTTTAATTTTTAAAAGAGACTCTTAGTTATAATTGACATACAATAAACTGCACATATTGAAAGAATGCAATTTGATGTGTTTAACATATGTATAATACCTGAGAAACCATCACCACAATCAAGGTAGCCAATACATCCATCACCCCCCAAAACTCTTTGCACCCCTGTGTAATCTTTCCAATTGCCTTTGACTCTCCCAGGTAACTGATATCTACTCTGTTACTATGTTTGTTTGCATTTTGCTAGAGTTTTATATAAATGGAACCATAGAACATGCCCCCTTTTTTTGGCTTCTTTTGTTAAGAATAATTATTTTGAGATGTATTGATGTTGTAATATAAATCCATAGTTCATTCGTTTTTTGTGATGAATATTTGGGTTATTTGTAGTATTTTGTTATTAAAAATGAAGCCATCCACAAACATTGATATACATGCGCTTATGTAGAAATATCATTTCAATCGTGCAAATACCTGGGAGTACAATGGCTAGCTCGTATGGTAGGTTATTCTTAACTTTTTAAGAAACTGATAACTGTCTTCCAAAATGATTGTGCCATTTTTCATTTCTACCAGCAGTGTATAAGAGTTCCAGTTTCTCCAAATCCTTACTAACATTTGTTGTAGTCAGTCTTCTTATGTTTAGTCATTCTGATGTATATAGCTGCATTTCTTTTTGGTTTTAATCTGTACTTACCTAATAGCTAATGATGTTCAACAAGTTTTTATGTGTTTTTTTTTTGCCACCCATTCCTTAGTGAAATGCCTGCTCAAATCTTTGGTCTAATTTTAAAAATTGGGTTGTTCATTTTCTTATTATTTGGTTTTGACAGTTCTTTATGTATTACATACAGATGTATCTTTCTTCAGATATATGATTTGCAGGTATTTTATCTGTAACTTGCCTTTTGGCAAGCAGAATTATTAATTTTGATAAATTTTGGTGCCATAAACATGAAGTCTTTGCCTAAACCAAGGTCACAAAGACTTTCTCCTATGTATACTTCTAGAAGTTTATAATTTTAGGTTTTACATTTATGTCTATAACCCATTTTTAGCTTTTTTTTTTTTGTATAGTGTACATATATAAGCTCCAATTGTTCCAGCACCATTTGTAGAAAAGACTGTCCTTTCTCCACTGAATTGCCCTTGTAGCTTTGTTAAAATTCGTTTTCCAAATATGTGTGGGTCGATATCTGGACTCTTTATTTGGTGCCCTTGATTTAATTGTCTCTAGGCTGTTACAACATCCCCTTGATTACTGTAGGTTTATAATATAGGTCTTGATATCAAATTGTCTTAGTCTTCCAGCTTGGTTCTTTTTCAAAGTAGTTTTGGCAATTGAGGTTCTCTGCATTTTCATATGAATTTTATAATCAGCTTATCAGCGTCTATGGAAAGCCCTGCCAGGATTTTGATTGGGAGTGAATTGGATGTATAGACCAATTTGGGAAGAATAAGCATTTTCACAATATTGATTCTTCTAACTGATGAACAAGACACAACTCTTCTTTATTTCAGTCTTTCCCTCAGCAAAGATTCAGGGAATCTTTAATATTTTGAAGTTTGTAATTTTAATTTTTGCTTCTGTTTAATAAAAGAGAAATAATATCATATGCCATTGTCCTGGAGCCAATTGACCTTACTTCTTCAAAATCATCACCTTTGCTTCCTTGGGAAGAATAATTTCAATTTCCCTTTCAGTCACAACTCACCTATAAGGGAAGTAATTTTTTTCTTACTCCACAGAGATGTCATAGGTTCAATTAGTTATTGTAATTATTTTTAAAATCCAAAGTATCCTTATCTTACTGTTTTTATCTGTATATTGTAATTTTAGTATTTGCAAAATTACTCTTTTAATTTTCTTTTGCCATTAAGTTGGCAATAATGGTAGTTGATTATACAAATACTCCACTACTAAAGAACAAAGCAAAAACATCATTATAAAGAAATGCATTCTCTGTGGTCAGCAGCCCATTAAAACCTGCTGACTATTTTAAGACATAATAACACTTTTAATTAACTTACAAAAGACTTTCCTATTATAAAGAATTAAACTATCAGATATACATTAAAGTATGCTAAGCAAATCAGTTAAAACTCAGGAAATCAGGAAATGACATCCTGGTATTAATATCTTTTATCACGAAACGGCTAAGTTGGACAGAAGCAAAATTCTTTATTCCATTTCACAGTTAAGGTAACTGCATTTTGCGGAAGAAGAACTAGATTAGGCACCAAAATACCTGGGTTTGGAACCAAACCCTGTTTCCCAGCCCAGTTTATGGGGCCAGCGCTGACCTCTAATGAATGCAGGACTGCCTGGCCCTTTACCTGGGATGGAATCTGTTTGAGAGCACAGCTTCAGGGTCTACCCCTGTTGAGTATTTGTTTCCTGTGTGGCCTTGGGTAAATTACATACCTTCCTAAGCCTCAGTTTATTCACCTGTAAAATATAGATAAAAATAACATCTATTGTAAGGGGGTGTTTTAAAGATCATAGAGGTAGAATGCAAGTGACATGATTCATATAATAGGCGTACAAAAATATTATTATTATTATTATACTACTACTGCAGGTGCTTTTCTCTTAGAATATGGTTAGCAAGAACCATGACTCTTCTCTCCTTACTTTTTTAAGCTTCAAGTATGACTTGTCTGGGGGAGTGGATAAGAGATTCTCTGTAATACTGTAAAGTTTGACTCTCCATTACAAATATAATTTCTTTCCGTATTTTATTGCAAAATCCCTTAAGTTTCCGGGTTAATTCTTCACATAAATATTTTCAGATTCTGTTCTGCTGTTTTTCTAAATTCTAGAAGCAGAGTTTAGCAAGGGATGACCAAGGAGGGAAAACAGAGAGAGAGCCCAGTCAGCTGCAAATAAGTTCCTTCTATAGTTTTATAATGCATAAGATACTATTTTCAGACCATTTATTCTATCATTGCTAATCTATGCAGCTATGGACAAACAACATTTGCCTCTCGTCTGCATTGTGACTCCTACAGCTAAAAGGCAATTCAAGTATAATTGCTGGTGCTGTCATGTGTGGGTGAGAAAAGGTACTTGAGTATTTTTTTCCTCTCATTTAGGTAGCATAATGAACCAAAGAAACATGACAAGGGCCAGAAAGATATGCTTTTATTAATCAGATAATTGCAAATGACTACAATAGCTGTCATTAGGCTTAGTTTCCAAAGATGTGTCAAAATATATTTTTAATTCTTCTTCATTTAGTATGTACAAGGCATATTTACCCAACTTCTGATGCAAGGGCATCTTTTCTCTCTGGAGGACGTTTGGGTCCTGCTGATGTGCTGCGGCTGGCACACTGGGCCCAAGTGCATGGCACCTCTGAGGTGTGGGGTCCCTGGTCTCCCGCCACAGCCCTCTCCGAGGATCCCTGTCCAGGCGCTGCTCAGTCCTAGATCCCTGCCTGTGTTCTTCCCCAACCAACATCCCTGTTGTGCTGTGTTTGAGAGTGGAAGGCTCTTGATTAGCAGAAGAGGTGGAGTTAGCAAGGCCCATCAGATCTGCCCTCTTTGAGTCTAGACAGGGAAACATGGATTCAGTAATTTTCAGAAGATGCTGAACTGAAGCTGCAAGAGCAGCCGTCGGAGATCAGGAATTCTGGGTCAGGAGAAAGCACGTGAAAAAGAAAAGCCATTTAGGGACTCAGGTGAAGTGTGCATTTGGGGGCAATAGAAGTGTCATAAACAGAGGTGAGGAAGGTGAGTTATCACAGTGCACTAAGGTAACCACTCTTCCTGCTGCCCCAGGTCCTCAACGGCTTGTAGCTGCAGTTGCTGAGATTTTGGGTCCAATTACCATTCCTAGTTTTCTTGTAAGGCCCATCTACATGCTGCTCCTGAGTTCCTTTGAGATTTCCATTTCCCTGATTTCCATGTCTCTCCTTATTATAAAGGCCCATCACTGGTGGGAGACTGAAAAACTTCCTCTGTTACCCAAATGACCTAAATAACATGACAGCTATGTTTCCACACCAGAGTCAGCGAAAAAGCAGCTTTTTTGTCAAAGAGGAATTTCCCCCACCTGCCAGTGCAGATGGAAAGGCCTCATTGGACACTAGAATGTTCTTACGTCTCCTCTTTTGGGATAATTCAACCTGGTTCCATGGGGGAACCAGGCTGGCTGTGACTCTTGAAGCTTTTACATGAAGAAGTCACACAGATGCCAAAGTCTAGAAGTTTCCACAGACTCATCTGCACAGCCCTCCTCCTGTGTCCAGGAAGCTAGTGTAGATGGACCAGCCATCTTACCTTGAGCATGACACAGGCTGTTCCTGCTCTGCACCGTAGTAGAGGACTGTAAAAATGTCCACGCAAGAGGAAACTGCAAAGTGATCTTAATAATCAAAGCGGTTACTCTGGGACCTTTAAAACATTTGTGGAAACAGAAACACTCTTTTATTGTAGGTTATAGGTGCATAGGGAAATAAAAGACAGTAAAACTATTATTTATATAATATATGGTAATTTGAAACATTATACACTTTGAAAATTAAAGTGTTTTATTCAATTGTAAAAAACCAACATTCCAAGAGGAGTTTGAACAGCTCTTGCCTTCTTTTCATTGTAGAACTTATAGTACAAAGGGAGCATTTTTTCTAAATCTTGGCAAATTGTCATACTCTCTTCTATTTGGATCACTTCCTACATTTTATTCTTTGTATTTTCAGTGTTGTGAAGTCTCTCAGAGGGTTCCTATACTATAAAGGTTTTTACTGGCCTTGCTTCCTCTGGGACATCTTCCTCCACTTTGTGACAATTTCTTTCCTAGTTTATGCCAATAAATCCCTCACTTGCATGATGGCAGTGTTGACATTCCCATGCTCAGCTATGTCTTCTATCCCTCAACTTTCAATTCAGGTTTCACTTCCACCATGATCACTTTTCATTAAGTTTTCTTTGCACTTTTCCCTTTGCTGGCCAATTCCCTTCTTCGATTACTCAATTTTGTTCTCATTGAAAGGCGGAGGCTACTTTGTTGGAAATCACATGACCATGAACGTGAGAGGTTACTCCTGGACTCTCAGTTCTACATGTCTACATGTCTATCCTTATGCCAGAGCCATCCTGATTCCCAGACTGTGTGGCTTTGGGCATGTTTGTTTGTCTCTCTGAGTAGTTTCCCCACTTATGAAGCAAATACTTCAGAGGAAGTTTTTGAAAATGAAATAAGCCGTGAAAAGAATTGTGTACTGTGCCTAGACACATAGTAAATGTTCAATAAATCACACTTCTTACAGAATCGTTAACGATATAGGGCTAAGGTTGGCTATTGTCAACAACATTTCCCCTCCCCTACCTTTTTAACACACCACTCAAGTTGCAGAGGACAACTTTTATCATCTTTCTTCCCCCAAAACACAGAATGAGATGTTAATATTGGCCATATTTCATCTGAACAAGATATGTTAAGTTGTGATCCAAATGGTGATTTACCCCATAAGTGAGCTTCCAGAGAAAGACCTAGATATGCTCTCCAACTCCAGGACAAAGAAGCTGGTAGCAGTGACATAGTCCCCTATGCCCTGTGGGAGTAAGACAGTAGCTAAGGAGTGTACCGGTGTTGATGCCACATTCTCCAGCACACAGTTTTGCCCAGCTTCAAGGACAACTGCTGACTTGCAGGTTCTTGGTGTCTCCCCAGGTCACATTTTGTGATGAAGACAGTCAACCCAGCATTGGTTGTTCAGAAGGGGATACTTGCCATGAGGAAGGAAACTACCATATGCTTAACCAAGCCAGCGCCATCCATAACCACCTCTCAACACACATCATTGTCAGATCACTGCACCAACTAGGAAAATGGTAGAATTGCCTAAAGACACAACATTTTCCTAAACTTCATTTTTTTTTTACTTCACTTTACAAACAAGGTCTCAGGAGTCCCTTCAGAGATTAATTTAGGAGAGATTTGTGGCTTCATGCTAGGCTTGGAGTTCCCTGTACATAGCGACTTTGCCTTTCCACCAATCTAATGTTACATAATCGTAAGTGAAGTTTTATTTTTAGCCATATAATATTTAATTGGACATTAGTCAATCTAGGGGATCAGTAGGAAGTTGCTTCCTTGCTGTTTCCCATTAAAAAACTAAAAAATTACAGCCAACACGCCCTGGTTCATTTTATTCCCCACCTCTTTGGTTTCACAAGGAGATGTTTCTGAACCAGTTATTGAGAATCCAAGATTTTAGAGTAATTCTGGGAAAATCCTGGCTACTCCATAAAGTGATTTTAATTGTCTTTAAATTGAAGATAAAACAGATAGAAAATGGTATTATAAAATCTAGGTAAAGTAAAATATATACATATATCTATAAAATAAAAATTTGTGGATAGACAATTTAGTTTAAGAAAGAATGTAAAACTTACCTATAAAGTCCCCTATGGGGCTCTTCTTGCTGCCATCTCACTCGCATCCCACTCTCCCAGGGTCACAGGGATCTCCTGTGCAGAATTTTGAGATTATTATACTCCTACTTCTCTTTATGATATTAACACAGGTATTTGTATCCCCAAATAGTGCATTGCTTAGCTTTGCATGTTTTTAACCAATATAAATTCAGTTAAACTATTTATATTGCTTGCAACTTCATTTCTTTTCTCTGCTAAATCCTGAGATTCACTTATGTATTGTGGATTGGAATAATTAATTCATCTGTTTCTCTCTCTTAAATAGTAGGCCTTACATCAGTATATTATCATATATCCCCCCATTCAACTTTTGATGGATATTTGGACAGTCTCCAGCGTTTTTTTGCCTGTACGTGAGGTGTTGCTATGAAAATTTTTTTAATAGACAGAGTCTCATTCTGTCACCAGGCTGGAGTCCAGTGGTGTGATCATAGCTTACTATAACCTCGTATTCCCAGGCTCAAGTGATCCTTCCACTTCAGCCTCCCAAGTAGCTGGGAATATAGGTGCACGCCACCATGCCTGGCTGATTTTTTGTTTTTTTTAGAGATGGAGTTTCACTATGTTATCCAGGCTATTCTTGAACTCCTGGCCTCAAGTGATCTTCACATCTCAGCCTCCCGAAGTGCTTGGATTACAGGTGTGAGCCATTGTGCCCAGCCATTAACATTGTTATTCATGACTCCTAGTATATGAATTGCAAAATTTTTCTAGTTTATGCACCTAGCTAAGGATTTGCTTGACCATAAGGTATGTACATTATCAGATTCCTAATAACTATCATAACAATTTGCACCCATGCAAGCAGTACATAATGTACTAGCTGCTCACATTCTTGCTCATACTCACTTGACGTCATCGCAGCCAGTCTGGGACATGTGACATGGTAGCACCCTGTGGTTTCAGTTTGTGTTTTCCTGAGTACTAGTGAGGAACATCTTTTCATGTATTTACTAACCTCTTGTGCTTTCTTTTCCAGGAAATGCCTGATTTGTATTCTAGGTGCTATATGTATTCTAGGTGCTATTTGTATTCTAGGTGCTTATGTATTCTAGGTGTTATATCCAGAATATATAAAATTGTGAGATATATAGGTCCCATTTTGTGGTATATATGTTCATGTCCCATTTTGTGGTGTATATATTCATTCTTTATTTGATATCTTTTAATGATCAGAAGTTCTTAATTGCAATGTAATCACATTTAGCTCTTCTTTCAGTGAATACTATTCCAGTTACTACTGTGGCATAAAAAAACACCCACAAGTGAAAGGCATAAAACAATAGCCATTAGTGGCTCACTAGTTCCACAGGGCCCAGCGGAACGATTTGTCTTTCTTCCTTAATGTCTGAGGCCATAGCTGGGAAAACTTCAAAGGCTGGTGCCAGAATCAGGGAGTGGCACCTTCATTCCCACCTGGCCTCCAGGCTGGGCTGACCCAGAGCTGTTGCATGGGGCCTTCCCACCAGGTTTGGCTTTTCACAGCATGGAAGCAGGTTCCAAGAGACAGAGACCCTAGGACTGGAGGGTGCTACATGGTCTTCTCCAGCCAGAAGTCACACGGTGTTACTTCACTGCATTCTTTGGTGACAAGAAAATCAGTCTAGCCCAGATTCAAAGCAAAAGGAATTAGACTCCATCACCTTTAGAAGAGCACTTGAGATGAGAAATATTGTTGCAGCTGTCCTCGGAAAACAAAATCTACCATAATTACCATAGAAATTTTATTTAATAGCATAGCATAACTTATTAACATCTAAAGTCCACATCTTTATTTTCATCCTAAACACAACAACCCACTTTCTGATTTTCATGCTATGATTAAGTTGTCACTTATTTTAATTTTACTTTTATCTTGCAATTTTTAAATCTCAGTGTAATTGTTTTACAAATAAATATTTACTTAGATTGAATGACATTTAATGCTTCTTCTGTTCTTTAATACTTGAATCTCAGACCATCTATTATTCCTTTAGTTATGGTCTGTAGGTGGCAAAATTGCTCAGTTGCTGATTTGAAAATATCATTAATTCCCCCTTGTTTTGAAAGATATTTTTTCTAGCGTATATAATTCCCTCTGCACATAGACAATATGATTTAACTGTCTAATAGCAAATTTCTCTTCATTTAACCTGTGTGGAATTAATTGGTCTTTCTAAGTCTATGGATTGTAATCTTTAATTAATTCTGAAAATTCTCAGATATTATCTTTTCAAATATTGCTTCTATCCCATTTTTTCTCTTGTTTTTTCCTGAACTCTGATTAGATATGTTAAAAGTTCTCATAGCTTCCACCCTTTATCTTGACTTCTCTTTTACATTTCCCACTTCTTCATGTTTTTGTCATACATTCTGAACAAATTCTTTAAATAAAATTCTCAGGTCACTGATTCTCCAGCCTAACGTTAAACTGTCTATTATTAGTTTACATATTTTTCATTTCTACAAGTTCTGTTTTGTTCTCGTCAAACCTGCTCCTTTAAAGGATATATCAAATTTCTTGTTTTTTGTTCATATTTTTAGTTTTTCCTTTTAGTTCTCTAAAAATAATAAGCTCGTCTATTTTTAATTCCGGTGATTTTCCAAATGTGTGAAATCTTTACAGGTCTAACGTTTTTTGTCTGTTTGCTTGCACGCATTATTTGGGAATTATGGGAAATATGGGAATTCTTTGATGCCTGGGGGTCCTTCTGCTGATGATCAGCCAGAAATTAGTTTACCCTAAATTCTCAATTCAAGGTTTTTCTGACCACCTGGATAATTCGAATCTGGTCTGAAAACTCTCCTGAGAGTTGGTTGGTGATCATGAATTACCACTGGGAATATTTTTCTATTCTACTCATGCTGAGTTTGATATAGCCAGTCCTGGGGGGTGATGACCTTATTTCTGCAGTCCTGGGGGATGGTGGGTATATTTCTAATCTACTGCTACCCCACAGGAAAAGCTTCTCACTGTCCTGCTTGGAGTAGAGGAGGCTGTCTCCCACATCCGCAGTTTGGGCAGGCTCTGAACTGCCCCTTCCTGTGCCCTCAGGCCTTGGACCCCAAAGCTCCGGTTCACTGCCAGATGTCTTCAAGGCAAAACCAGCTTACATCCTCAGGTTCCAACTTTCGCTTAAGTTTTGGCTGCTAAATATTCTGCTTTCACTTGCCAAATTATTGCTGTGTGTAAAAATCTCTCCCCACCCCCACATTTTATTTGCAGTTTTAGTTGTTTTCAGATGGAGTTTCTGCCAGGGTATCTATATTACCCTATTGCACAAATTTACATTTAGGAAGATTGCTAGAAAAATAGTCAATAAACATTAGTTTCTTACAAGAAGGGAATTTTAATGTACAGTTGGCCCTCTGTATCCATAGATTCAACCAACCTAGGATTGAAAGTATATGAAAATAAAAATAACAATACAACAATAAAAATAATACAAATTAAAAAATACAGTATAACAGCTACTCACATAGCATTTGTATTACATTAGGTATTATAAGTAATCCAGCGATGATTTAGAGTATACAGGAAGATTGCATAGATTATGTGCAAATACTACACCATTTATATCAGAGACTTGAGCATCTGTGGACTTTGGTATCCGTCCAGGTCCTGGAATCAGTCCCCTTAGACACCTAGGAATGACTGTATATGTTAAATTTTAATAGATAATAGTGCAATGTTTCTTACTGTCTGTCTTTCTATTTGTAATGATCCATGACAGTAATAACCATCATCTGCAAGTAAGAAAGATGAGGCTGGGTATTAATTATTTAAAAAATAACCTCTCAGATGGCCTACCTCATGCTTGACTGTGTGGAGGTGAGTGTTGCACTGCAGGCTGCAAAAGTTTGACAGGAAGATGATTCTTAGGAACTCTGAGTTTCTAAGTTTGTCCTATTAAATGCCTCTTAGTGGGTCACATTTCTAACAAGCTGGAACTTTCTACTTTATGTCTAAAAAGATTTTTGATAGTTGCACTTGGACTAAATGTTTGGGCTTTTACAAAATTGGGGTTATGAAGAAACATATCAGTTGCCTGAGTTGTATAAAGAATAGTCGAATTGACCGATATTTACCTCACAGCTAAAAAGAACTAATTTCTTCATCAAAAGGAGCACACCTCTTTTTATTTTATTATTTTTTCGTTCTGTCTGCCTACATGCAAACATGATAAACATACCAACTATAAAATAATAAAATTAACAAACATATAACTAATAAACTAATAAATTTAACGACAGTCTACTGCCACAAGCTGCGTAGGAGTAACAGATGCATCTGCCTAACCTTGTTTTTTTTTTTTTTTCCTTTTCAGACCAAAAGCTATTTTAAAATTAAAAAGCTTTTGAGAATTGGTGCTGCTGAGAAAAGCCTAGAGCCCCGGCTCCTCGGTGCCCCTCCTCCTCCTCTGTGGCCCAGGGGTCCTGGGTGTCCCTGCCCCCAGCACGCCTCTGCCTCAGCTTAGTCGCCTCCCCTGCAGGCCTGGTGCTCCTGGCTCTTGCTGGTTTAGCCAAACCTGGCTTTGTTTCCTCGGGCCTACTCATAAGGACTGTGCCTCAACATGGTCACCTGGCCTCCCTGAGTCCTCTGCACCACCTCAGCATGGATGGCTCAGGAGAGATGTTCTGCCCAAAGGCTCAAGGCCAACGGACCCTAGGGAACCTGATGTTCCAAGACAGGGCTGGCTGCCTGGGTTCCTCCCCCACCTCTGCACACACTGACGTAGCACCTCTCCTCAGAGCACATCACCTGGCTGAAGGGCAGCTTCCTGCTGTTGAGGCGGGCACATCTGGCTTCAGCCTCTGGTTCTGCTCCCCAAGGGCTGCCCACTTCAGGGTCACTCCCAGTCACAAAGTGAGTTGCTGGCTAAGGAAGGAGAACTGCAACCAAGCAAAGCCAGGGAAAACAGCACAGGAATGGGTAAGAAAGTTCCTTAGCCTTGCTCCTTCGTATGAGGGGCCACGTTCACACAACAGAGCTGTGAGAGAAAGGTGTCAGAAGGAACATGCGCCTGCTGGGAATCGCTTTTAGAGTGAAGTGGTAGAGATTCATGCCTGTGAGGTGGAGGCATCTGCAGGCGGAATGGGGGAGCCCACCTACATCTGGAGGAAGAGGGATGGAGAGCGAGGAGGGTCCTGGGCTGACACCCCCCAACCTGGGAGAGAAGAATATTGCCATTTGAAAGACAGCAATCCCCATCAGGAAATGTCCCCACCTACCCGTGATGAAGCGGCAGCCATTGGTTTGATGTCTGTTGGATTCTTCAAATGACCCAAAGCAGCAACTTCTGAATACGTAATGGAAAATAAACCCTGCAGCTTGGCACCTTGTGACTTCTGGGGCTTCTACAATTGAACTAGACTGCATGCTCTTTGAGACTCATCCCTCCTCTATTCAGTTTTGCTCCACACACTCCAAACACAGAGCAGGACTTACTCCACGCAGCTTGGACTGAATTAAAGTGTAAAGTGGAGAGCAGAATGTTGGCTTCCAATAGTTAGGAAGGGAATGAATCAGGTGGAGCCAATCCAATGATTCCCTGAGTAGCCTGGAAGGTTTGCAGGGACACTGCATACTTCAGGATGGATGGTGTGAAATGTGGATTCACCAGAGCTCAAAGAGAGCAGCAGTCAGAACAGTTGTGGATAGGGATTTTCAGAGGCTAGATTGGTAGCTCCCTATAGTTTTAAAAGCCAAGTGCACATCTTTATTTAGATTTGAATAAATACACATTTTGGAAAACACAAGGAGTAAGGTTGGGATGCATCTTAAAATAAGAAGATGCAAACTTTAAAGCACCTGAACAGAATTAACATTGGCCTTTTTGGGTTTGAAAGCCTTGCTGTCATGCTCGAACAAGTGCGGGGATGGCATGTGCGCACACACTCACACATACACATTCATACTCACATGCACACTCACACACACACAAGCTTACACACCTGGACTCACACTCACATACTCCCACGATCTCCTAGTGGTGGTCTCCAACTCAAGGCTGGGCAGCACAACTCCACGGAATATCTCCAAAGTCATGCTTTAGGGTACAGTCAGTCCATGAGCCAGCCAGCAGCACTGATGGAGCACCAACTGTGTGCCAGACATTGTGCCAGGGGTTGAGGATACAACGTTTCATGGACTAGAAGTGATTTCTCTCTCTGTGGTGTAACGGAATTCAGGGAGCACAGGCATCAAAGGAATCATGACAAATAATGAAGTGTATGGTTACCGGTGTGTGACAGGCAAGGGCCGATCACGTAGACACCTTGGTGCCTCAATCAGCAGCAAGTGTTGAGATTTGAGGGTGGCTTGAATAGTGCTGGACAGCCCACGGATAGCCTTGGCCAATCCAGTTTCTAGTGCACTGGGAATGCACTAGCCTGAGATAGGGAGGAACAGCCTGGAATATCCAGGGACTTGTTTCTGCCCCTCCTGGGGAGTGTAGCACCTTGGGCTTGGGAGAAGCTTCCCAGGACAACCCTGGCTTTGCTCCTCTCTCACCTGGAAGCAGGATATCCTTCAAAGCTTGTCCAGTGACTGGCATGTCCCCTGAGGTATATAACCCAGGGCTGGCTGCCTTTTGAGGTCCCTCAGCTATGGTACAAATGGGACACACATTCTATCTACCCTGGGCAGCCTTGGGGGACTGACTCACACTAGATCCTTGGCTTCTTTTGTCTCTTGCTGCCTGTCTGTAAGAAATAAATCTGCTGCATATAACTTGTTGCATATAAGTGTGTTCTCTCTCACTGGACTCAGGCAGTTGGTAACACTGCAGACCAGGACTCAGTGGGCTGAATCTTCTGGACTGTCCTTCCTGGTAGTTGGCATAGTGATGGTCTTTGCTGTCCTCCACACAGTGGGACGCCTCCCTTGGGACTAGCTATTAGTGAAACTGCTTCACAAATAGGGGGTAGACAGAGCAGGGGACTGAAGGGAGAATGTAGTTGGGTGGTGGATGGAGTGGGGACTCCCCACTGCTGGGAGGCTGGGACGGTAGCCAGATGTAGTGTTTAAGGAGAGGCAGCCACCATGCCAACTGCCCTTGGGCTTTGATCTTGTGAGTTGCCCTCACCCAAAGCCTCACCCAGGGATGGCTTTCTTCTGCAAACGGCATTATCCTCCAGCTGTGCTCTGGAATTGGAGGTCCTAAAAGCTGGGCATTGAATGCTTACTGGCATGACACTGGCCACTGTAGTCAGGAGGTGTCCTACGTCTCAGTGAGAATTATTTGAGAATGATCAATGCCTGCTTAAGAGATGTGCCCATTAAATGAATAAATCTGCCTTCATTCATGGCCCAACTATATTTTCAACTGTAAGGTACAAGACAATTTAGTTGTCTGCCCTCAGGTAACTTTGCTTACTAAGCAGACATATGTGAACATGTGTCTTAGTCCTGTTTGTGTTGCTATAATAGGATACCACAGACCAGGTAATTTATAAAGAAAAGAAAATGTATTTCTTACAGTTCTGGAGGCTGAGAAGTCCAAGGTCAAGGGGTCTGTATCTGGTGAGGGCCTTCTTTCTGTGTCTTCCCATGACAGAAGGCAAAAGGCAAGAGGACACTTGCTCAGAGAGAGGGAAGGGCACTAAACTCATCCTTTAATCGGGCCCCCGCTGCTGAGATAATTAACCCACTCCTGCCGTAGCAGCATTAATCCACTCATGAGGGCAGAGCTCTGGTGACCTCATCACCTCTTTAAGGCCCAGCCTCTCAACCCTGTCCATTGGGGACTCAGTTTCCAACATATGGTCTTTGGGGGACACACTCCAACCATAGCAACATGTTTAGAGATAACTCTTTGTGTCTATGTACTGGGTTTCAGAGTCTGTAAATTGTATTTAAGAAATGGGTAATTGCAACAGCATGTGACATTAAGGGAACTGAATTTAGAAACATGCAGAAGTAAGGGCCCTGGAATGAGTGGTCACGGTTTGCCACTCTGGAGCCATTCAGGGTTTTAAGTTATGAAAGATTTCATTTTTTTTTCTGTTTTTTTTTTTTCCTCCTCTGAAATTCCTTGGTTATCAGATACTGCTCTTGTCCAGTTTGAGGGTTTGATTTAAGGTGGTAGCCATTAACTAGCTGTGAGAAGGCGAGTGAGCTCCCCTCACAGGCCAGGGTAAAGAAGTCATTCATCACTCATTCTATCATTCGCCTGGTGGCTCTCACGGGCCAGGCATGTGCCAGGTGATAGCGGCTGTCACACAACCAGATAGGTCGTGGGCTGTTTTCTGGCAGCTCAAAGTCCAGGGGGAGTCGGACATCCCCTTCTGGACTCCCCCACTAGAGAGACATGCAAAGGCAGACAGAGACAGAGGGTAGAAGGAAGCAATCTTTCCTTCTCTGCACCAGCTATGAAAAACATTTCCCTCTAAAGTGATATGGAGGTGATCACTTTTCTAGAGTTAAAGCTCTTTCCAAAACAAAATCTACCTCTTAATAAACCTATTCACTAAAAGAATTTCAAGGTAGAAATTGATTTTTAACATGCTGCATAGACAGCCTCTGAGAAGAAAGGATGGGAAGGGGTCAGGGCTCCCACGGAGACGGGCAGTG
Organism: Mirza zaza; assembly: GCA_008750895.1. Classification (NCBI taxonomy): domain Eukaryota; kingdom Metazoa; phylum Chordata; class Mammalia; order Primates; family Cheirogaleidae; genus Mirza; species Mirza zaza. The sequence continues at coordinate 19,069 of VSMD01104878.1, forward strand.
ACACCACTCAACATGCACCCAGACACACCTCCTCCTGCAGAGGGAGGGGGACATCCATTGCTTAGGGAATGCCACATCTGAGATTCCCAGAGTCAGACTGTACATCTTTACGTGCCAACAAAAGTGTTTCTTAAAGGAAATGCATTTAGAAACTGAACAGTATTAAAGCATCTATTTTTCTTGCTAGCAGCACAATCTGCCGCCAGGAAGGTTTTAAAGGCTCTCCTTACAAACAGCGCCTTCCTGAATGTTCCAGTAATTAATCATGCATAATACTTTAAATTCCACATGGACGACTGGCTGAAAACCCTCCAGGGATTGATGCATTTGGTAGCTGAAAATCAGCTCCTACGCCTTCAGAGAGTGAGAAGAGAATGGCATTTTTGCCTGTTTTTCACGTCGACATCAGTTACCAGGCAAGTCTGTGATCTTTGCTGCGTCCTTCCATGGTAACAACATGAGCAAGGATGTAGATATGTAATAAATATTAGAATATGGGATGTAATAAAAGTGGGTAATTACTAGCCTGGGCTGAAACCAAGTTGTTCTCCAGTAGGAAGATTGACTGCAAGATCTGTCTGCTGGGCTGGCCTGGGCTCACCTGAAATGTCATATTAGATGACCGGCACGTTTGGCCAGCTCTGTTAGGGTGATGATGGTGGTGGTGATGATGATGATGGTGATGATTAACACTTTGGAATATACACCAGTTTCTCTCTCCTGATAGCTTAGAGAGCTTTCACATACATAATTATTACTGTAATGACAGAGCAGGGTAGAAGGGGAGAAAGTGCCTTCCCTTCATCCTGCTAGGTTCTTTGGGCTATGAATTAAATTGACATAAAACAGATAACAGGAGAAAAACCATTTAAATTATGTACACCTACACAGGAATCCCACAAAAATATGAGGCTCAAAGAAGTAGATGATGAGGCTTAAACAGTAGCCTGAGCTACAGAAAGCAGTGGGGGTCTGGGGCTTGGTGGGGGGGGGGTGAGGGGAGGAAAGGGATGGCAGATAGGCATTAGCTTGTCACGCAGATAAAAGTCTCTGAAGTGATCAAAGTTGTCTGGCAGTAGCTGTCTTCCTGGTATAGATCCTTTATTAACAAACCTTCCTTTATACAAGTGGAGTTTTTCAGAGCTATTCCTGTGTCTGTGGTTTCTCAAAATAATCAGCTCAAAATAATCAATATACCAAAGAGGTACATTTTGGGGTGGTGTGTTCTGGTCTCTTACAGTCATATTTTTGGGTGGTATGTTCTGAGCCCCAACAGCAGGAATTAGTACACCAGTTTGACAACTTGTACAGCTAACGTGAATAATGTCTAAGGAAAGTAGCTCGTGGTCACAGACTACCCCCTCCTCCTCGCCCCAGCCCACTTCTCTGCCAGTAGCCTGAACTGATGACAACATGTATGGAAGTGATTTAACCCGCTACGTAGTACAGGTACTTCACAGACACTCTTGGCGTCCTTCAACAGCTCCTTAAAACCAAAGTTAGAGGCTCCGGTGTGGTCTACTTCCAGCTCTTCAAAGGATCCTGAGTGTAAACAGAGCTGTACCACCATCCTCATGCTCGAGCTGGTGGGGTCTGAGGTTCGTCCTATATGGCCAACCTCGTGTCACTGTGAGAGACAGAGCCACATCTTCTCTTAGCCCCACTTCCCATATCCATCACTCCTGTCTTTCTCTCCCCAATATTTTTGCTCAGGACTAGTTCCTGGAATATTTCTGAGTTGTCCAATTTTTCACTGTTAAGAGCTCTGTCCTACCCCCAGTCTGTGGCTGGGGGACACCTGTCTATCTTTAGTCAACTCCCTCCCCTCGTCTACCTTCCTTCTCTCCTGGCTGCTGACTAGCTGGGATCAGCCAGGGGTATGCCTGGTATACATGGATGCTCCACAGTGAGCATATGGGCTGTTCAATCTGGTCTCCCAGGCACAGGCAGGACCTCCATGAAAACCAATTCTTGAGATGACCACAGGTTTTCAGGTCTTGGGTATCATTTGGCTTCTGCCTAATGGAGACCAGCTCCATAGTTTCCTGGCTGTGGTCTCACTCTGTCGCCTTCATTGCATCTGCATCCTAGCTTCCTCTCATGGGGCTCAGCCAGGCCTGTGACCCTCAGCCAGCACACCTTGAAGCATCTGTACCTACCTCCATGGCTTGGGGAGTTGTACTAGTTTTCAATTGCTGCATAACAAATGGTCACAGACATAGAGGCTTAAAGCAACATAACATTTTAATCTCTTAGTTGTGTTAAGTCAGAAGTCTGGGATGGCTTGGCCGAGTTCTCTGCTTAGGACATCACAAGGTTAAATAAAGATGTTTTTATCTGAAGGCTCTGGGCAAGAATTCAAACCCCAGCTCACTCAAACTGTTGGCAGATTCTGTTCCTTGCGGTTGTAGGACTGAGGTCCCTGTTTCCTTGGTGGCTGTCAGCTGAAGCCTCTCCCAGATTTTTAAGGCTGCCTCCATTCCTTCTCACGTGGTCTTCTCCAGCTTCAAACCAGCAATGGCACATCACGTCCTTCTTGTGCTTTGAAACTTTCTGACTTCTGACACCAGAAGAAAACTCTGATTTTAAAGGGCCAGTGTGGTGAGATTAGACCCACCCATGTAATCTCCCTTTTGCAATATAACATATTATAATCTTGGGAGTGACACCAGAGAGGGAATTCTGCCCACAGCAGGAGGGAACCACGTATTTGGAGCAGAGCTTCCTTATGGGATTGTTCAGGTGTCCAAAGTCTAGCCTTGTCCAATTAAGATATTTTTTCTCTCCCCAAATCTTGTCACACACTGACAATGTGGGATTGATGAAAATGATGTTCTACAACACCCTCCGTAGTTCTCGTTTTTTCTGTTTTTCAGATTTTTCTATTTCTAACTCCTTGAACTCTCTGTAAAATTATCTTTATTTTCCTCGCTCATTCCACTTGGTCATAACTTTTCCATTTTCTAAACCCTTATCAATTTCCATCTATCTTCAAAACAAGTAAAGTTGCTCTGAGATTCCATCAACTAAAATTTCTAATTAGGTGCCCTTTGAGGAACTACTATGATGATCTGTATAGAGCTTCATGGTTGCCTATTTTCCTAGTCCCCATCTCTGCAGTAGATCATGACCAAAACAGGTATCAAACCACTGGGCAAAGTATTGCATGAGTCAGCGACAAAGCTAAGTGGCTGTAAGAAGGGAAACCAATAACAATTCAGTGCCTTAAGTTCAAAGACATTTATTTTCTTCTCACATAAAACACCAGGAAATATATACAGTTGTGTCTCCCTATCCATGGAGGATTGGTCCCAGGAAATCCACAGATGATCAAAATGGCATAGTATTTTCATATAATCTATGTACATCCTTTCATGTACTTTAAATCATCTCTAGGTTACTTATGCCACCTAATACAATGTAAATGCTATGTAAATAATTGTCGTACTGTATTGTTGAGGGAATAAGGATAAGCAAAAAAGTCTGTGCATGTTTAGTACAGGTACAATTTTTTTTCTCAAAAATTTTCCAACCAGGGCTGGTTGAATCCATGGATGCAGAACCTGTGGACATGTAGGGCCAACTACGTATGCTTTTGGTTCTGTGTGGCCATTCAAGGAGTAAGTTTCCTTCCCTCTTATTTTCATGCCATCTGGAGCTTTCTCCTTATGTGTTTGGCTGAAGCAGTATTTCTGATGTGACCACATTCCAGCTCTTGGGGGCAAAGCATGCAGAGAACACCACAGACTTCATGTGGATTTTGTTTCTTTTGTATTTATTTATGTACATGCAGATAAGAATACGGCTTTTCAGTTAGGAAATGCAGATTCCTCTTAGTTCTAATTAATGTGCTTTGGATTCTGGCTCAACATTATACAGTTGACCCTTAAACAACTTGAGGCTTAGGGGTACCAACCTCTTGAGCAGCCAAAAATCTATGTATAACTTTTAACCCCTCGAAAACTGTAACTACTAATAGCTTACTGTTGACTGAGAGCCTTACTGATAACGTAAACAGTGGATTAACACATATTTTGTGTGCTATATGTATTATGCACTGTATTCTTACAATAAAGTAAGCTAGAGAAAAGAAAATGTTATTAAGAAAATTATACAGAAGAGAACATATATTTACTATTCATTAAATGGAAGTGGATCATCATAAAGGTCTTTATCCTCATCCTTTTCACGTTGGGTAGGCTGAAGAGAAGGAGGCAAAGGAGGGTCTTGCTGTCTCAGGAGCGACAAAGGTGGAAGAGGTGGAGGAGGTGGAAGGTGAAGTGGGAAAGATTCATTGAGAAAAAATTCAAGTACAAGTGGACTCATCCCGTTCAAACCAGTGTTGATCAAGAGTCAACTGCAGATGAGAATAATCTCCCAGTTGATTTCTGATGCTTAGTAAGCTTGTGTCCAGTGCTGTGCATCCAGAACGAGATGAAATAAGGGCATATTTTTTGGGCTATGCAAACAAGCGTAATCCTCAGTATGCACTGACACCAAGCTCCATGTGCCCCCCTCTACCACCATGGGGAGCAGTCTGCCTACTTGTGGGAATGGCACCTCTGAAGTATAATTTACTTCATGGAGTTCTGCTTTCATTCCAGAGGAAGAAAGTTGCATAAAATGTTGCCTTCAGACTAACAAAGAGGAAAAATCCAGGTAAGTAGTAATATCATGGTTGTGGTGGTGGTGGTGGTCGTGGTGGTGGTCATGGTGGTGGTGGTCTAAGCACACCAGAGACCTGAGGACACAAAGAAATCTAAATTAATTGATTTATAGAAAGGTATGAGCTTTTCCCAGTGAGAAGGACCCAAGGCTGCTTTCATCCTGGGGGACAAAGTGAAATGAACAGCAAACTTGCAATGGGATAAATGTTAGGATAAATAAACCAAAATTTTAACAAATGTTTACCATCTATGCATGATTTGTCATGATGGATTAGAGACCCAAGCAATATTAGCATAACCGTAGACATATCTGTCAATGAAACAAGATAGAGAGCCCATAAATAGATCAATACATATATGGTCAATTGATTTGCAACAAAGCTACGAAGGCAAGTCAATAAGGAAAGGAGGTTCTTTTCTACAAATGATGCCAGAACATTTGGATATACACATAAAAAGTGATTTAAGGTGGATTATGGGTATAAATAAAAGATAAAACTATAAAGTCTTAAGGAAAACATAGACTATCTTCATATCCTTGGGGAAGATTTCTAAGACAGAACACAAAGTGCACTCACCATTTAAAGAAATGATAAATTGAACATGATCACAATTAAACATTTCTGCTCATCCAAAGATACCACCCAAAAAATGAAAAGACAAGCCAAATACTGGGAGAAAATATTTGCAATACATATGTAAGACAGAACACACACACATATGTATATATATTCATCCTTCTCATTTTAAAACAGTCACTTCCTAAATACCATGTTAGTACATAGTCTCAGGGCAGAAATGCCTTCAGAAATTGCATATTTCATCAAACTGCCTTCAGAGTGCCAGTTTCCACAATGGACCCGATGGATCCTCGTGCCTGTTTGCTGCAACTTGAGTTGGAGAGCAGATGACTCTACGAGAACAGCCAACAGCATTTCCAATCTCCATAATGTCTCAGTTTTTCTTCCACATTGTTAAAAATAGTCTCATAAACCAGAAAATCCAGCAGGGGGGTGTAGCATTCCGGTTTCTAGGATATTACACATTTACTTGGGAAACAAATTCTTTCTTTATTGCTACAATTCAGGAGTCCTACCCAGTATTGACCATAGAATAAAAAGACCCTTTTATTATTATTATTATTTCAGCATATTATAGGGGTACAAATGTTTAGGTTACATGTATTGCCTTTGCCCCACCCTAGGCAGAGCTTTAAGAGTGTCCGTCTCCCAGACAGTGCACACCACACCCATTAGGTATGAACATAAACATCCCCTCCTCCCCACTCCCACCTGCCTGACACTCGATGAATGTTATTACTATATGTGCACTTAAGTGCTGATCAGTTAATACCAATTTGATGGTGAGTACATGTGGTGCTTATTTTTCCACTCCTGTGATACTTCACTTAGTGGAATGGGCTCCAGCTCTATCCAGGATAATACAAGAGGTGCTAGATCACCACTGCTTTTTGAGAAAGACCTTCTTAAATGCCATTGTGCCTGAGCAGTGACTAAATGGTTCTTTTCTCTGTAAAAGGTCAAGTTCCTTTTTTGAGCTACTATTAACAAATGTGTTCTTTGGCTGCTTCACAAGCAAACATTGGTCAGACTGAAATTTTCTTTTAAATATTCACAGCAGTTGGGGAGGGAACAAATATTATTACTAATATTTATGAAAATAATTGAGTGCAACGCTACTCTTATAGAAGCAGTTCTTTTCAGGGAGTAAAGCCTATTTTACTCTATGTTATTCAAAAGTGCCATGGTGTTGTGGACTTATATTACATGCATAATAATAGGAAACACCAAGTATGTATATGTGCACTTATAAAATTAAATGTACATATGTAAAATTACTTATTTCCTTCCAAATTACCAAGGAAATCATTAAATATCCTTCAGAAATAAATAAGATTTTCATAGTGAAAACATGTTAGAAGATTGAGAGACACTGTGGTCATATTCTTCAAAAATAAGAAAAAATCCCTTCCCTCTCTGGCTATCAGAACTGTCATATTCCTTCTTAGTCTTTTATCCTTCTGGATCAACAAAGCTTAATTATATGGATTTTCAATAAGAGCTAGAAAATAATATAGAAAGGCTGAACCAAGAAGCAAAGTCAAGGACATGCCTGAAACACATGCCCATCACCATAAGATGCAAGTTTGGTTTCTCTATGTTTTTGGTGCACGCCTCTGTCCCCGCCTCCCCAAAACACTCTTGAGTACAAGAGGACCAACAATGAGTTCAAGGAGGAAGCAACTGCTGCCCTATCTTTAGACTCAAAGGCCTCTCCCAGGCTTTGCCGAGACAATTTCCCACGCCTGCAGCCCACTCCATTGGGGCATCCTGTGCTCACTTCACACCTCTGCTTCTGCCTGCCTGCAGGGGGCTGTGCCTGGCCTCACAGAGGGGAAGCCTGAGGAGCCTGCAGAGGGGAGGTGTCTGCCAGGTCCCAGCGAGCAGACCCGGGAGGGAAAAATTTGTGGGCAGAAGGCCCTGAAGTCATGGTCAGTCCTCTCGCCAGGCCCATAGGGTTTGAGGCAAACAGGAGGTTAAAGCTCCACTGGGCTTCCATGCTGTAGGGACAGAGGACCTGATTCTTTGGACACTGGAGGAGTAGGTTTGAATTTCTTAGCTTTAGGATAAATGTGCTATTTTAATACTATATTGAAACAAATATATCTTTGTATGTCATACAATTTATGTAGCAGACTTAAAACACTTTCAATTGCTATTTTCACACTTTGAATTACTTTTCCCTTTGGTTACTTGGCTGGGGCTGAGATGTGCCCTGACCTCCCACCCCCTCGTCATTCTGCCCCTTGTTTATTCCACTGCCTCCTATGACTTCTAAAGGTTTAATAACTTCTCCACACCTTACTCCCCTCAACTTTTCATCTCTCAGTGTTTCTGAGAATTCAGTGAGAGGATCCTGGACATAAAACACTTGACACAGGGAGAACCACAGATTAATTGTTCAGTGCGGGGAGTTTCCTGCCATCAGCAGGGACTCCTTGCAGAGGGGATGTACCTGTTCCAAAGGAAGCCTTTATTTTGGAGCCAGCACGTGGCAATGGAAAGACACAGAAATTAGAGTCACACAGACCTGCCCACATCTTGCCTCATCAACTCTGCAACTCTAGAAATGTTATTTAACCTTTCTGAGTCTTGATAGTCTCACCTTTAAAATGGGTATAATGTAATAATCCCTATCTCAAAAAGTTGTAGACCATGACGACTTTGTAACGTAGCAACTTGGCTAAGTCAAACTACATTCTCTAGAATTCTTGTCCCCACGTTTCCAGTTAGAGTGGGCCTCAAAAACCATTTTGCACAGATCTGGAGAGTGGACGCAATGCAGCAGCAGTGTTGCTATTGCATTTGGAAGGTTAGTGCAGGGGTGCACACGGCATCACTCATCTGCTGGCTTACCCTGGGGACATGTGGGAGCAGTGGTGCCTGCCCTGCTCAACTCTCCCCTGATTCTCCTTCAGCTCTTCCAACTCCTGGCTCAGATATGTGTTTAGCTCCACAATGAAGGGTGTCAGCTTCTTCCGCAGGTCACCAACATCATCAAAACTGTTAATGAGGGACTAACACAAAGAGATGTATTGATAGGTTTTAAAAGTGCCTCTTCTTTAAAGCTCCTCTCCAAAGCAAAGGTCTTGGTTTATAGTGTTTGCCAATTCACGTGGTGTAAATACTCCCATTGTGGCTGATTTCAAGCTCCCAATGTGATGTCACTGAACATGCAGTTAGGAAGAGATCTGGACAGTAGACTCTTGGGAGCTGACAGGCCAGAGTTCCCACATACCACTGCTGGTGTGGGTCTAGCTCATTTTTATGAGTTACAGCATGGGCTCATGTTTTTGTTCTTCCCCATTTTATAACCAACTTCCCTTCCCACTGCCTGCCCTGCAAACTGCAAGTTATAGCTTTAGATGCAAAGGCACCAGCCTTTCAGACACTGTTCAGACAGCTCCACAAAATAATTGACATATATTAATATATATACACATTTTTCCCCTAATGGTTTTGCTTATCTGATTGAACCTTGAACCCTGACAGATATGGAAAGTTTAACTGAGCTAATTTATGTGAAATGCCCAGCAGTGTTTGGCACGCAGTAGACACTAAATAATGTTGACTTCCTTAATGAACAATTGTCAACTATCTGAAATTTAGTAGTGTGCTCATTTCCTATCCTAATATCATGGAGCTATATATGGAATTATGTTCCTTTTATTTCTTTTCCAGGGAAATGGATCATGTATACCAGCAGCATCCAATAGAAATATAATGCAAGCCACATATGTAATTAAAAACTGTCTAGTGCCACATTAGAAAAAGCAAAATTAATTAATTTTAACAGGTTAAATTAATTATAATATATTTAATTTAACCCAATATACTCAAAATATTATTTCAACATGTAATCAATATAAAATAATGTTAATGAGATATTTTAAATTTTTTTTGTACCAACAATTTGAAATGTGGTGTGTATTGTCTGCTTAGAGCACATATCAATTTTCAGTAGTCACATTCAAGAACCACACTGTGGCAAATGGCCATCATGTTGGAGAGTATAGTATATAGATGCACGTCAAATGCGAAATAGCATATAATAACTTTTAATCATTTTTAATTATCTGTGTATTTGAAGGGTATGTGTTTGCTCTTAGCATAGGCTCCAAAAACTGTAGTACCATTCACTCGTCGGTCTACTAGTGTTATTAGTAACTAGACCTGGGTTAATCTGGTTTCAGGAGGACCGCCTTCTACAGCATTCATGGACCACATGGGTCATGAACTAGAAAGACGTGAAGTTCCCTCATCTGTCCAGCTGCCTTGCACTTTATGTGCTCAGTAATTCACAAGGCACGTCAGGTCCTCCAGGCCGGACAGGACAGTGCTGTGGACATCAAAGCTATAGCACACTGCACTGAATTCCTATTAACTTTAACCATGCTCTGAAAATTGCTTAAGAAATAAGCAATCAACACAGCAACACAAACCACGATTGACTAGGGATTTGCATGTTACTTGTAGAGTAAAAGTAGAACACAATAATTTTTATCTGGTTTTATCACAACAAAATATAGCGTATATATTTTTCTGACTGGTAATAAAATTTGGAATACAGCTACAGGGTATGACAAGAAATACGTCCTATTTCTCTAGCCCCTCTTTTCTGTAGTCTCTTTCATTTCTAGTTATGTTGATGCAGAAATCCCACATCCAACAAGACTCCTTCATCCTGAGCTGTCTGCAGAACTTCCTTACTTGCCATAGAATCCCTTGTGTTGGGCAAAAGGTTTTGTGTCACAAACTTGAGCACAAAAAGAAAAGTGTATAAAAATAAATCTGTTAATTCTGGATTTTCTGGTCAATTTAAGATTTCCTCTCTGCCTCCTGCCTTGGATGGATTTAATTGGGCAAAAGTTTCCTGTGGCTTGAGGCATGGGGTTGGGGGTCTCTTCTACCAGGGCACCATTGCCCACCACGAGAGACCCTCCACCTCCACCTGGGCATTCATGGGGCACTTCTGCAGGGCACAGACAAGGCTGCTCTTTGGGAGATGCCATCTGATCTTGACTATGAGGCTTTCTGGGACCTTAGCCCTTGGCCTCAGACTTATTTCTCCAGGCAATGCAGGAAAATACTTGCGTCCTTACAGACAGCTGTGGAACTCCACGGGCCTGCAGTGTGGGGATGGTGAGGTGGAACGGAGGGGTTGTGGCTCAAAATGATCCATCAGTACCCAACTCTTTTGTTTCCTCCTAAAGCCTCTCCTAAACCCATCTCTCTTTCTAGCTTAGACAAACTTTAGCAAGGATTTTTCTAAAACTTTCTTGTCTTCTCTATGTTTGGGGGTTTACTTATTTATTTTAAAACTTAAAAGCCAAGAATGTCTCATATCTACATCCTGAACTGGCTATAACTGTTGCCCTAAGGCCATAGCAGCCACATATTCAGCCGCCTGTGCCGTGGGGAGGGACCTCATACTACTGCCAACTAATGCAATGGGGCAGGGTAGCCAGTTTATCATTGAAAACTGCAATTCAAGGATATGAAATTAAGCAACTAGTTCATGTTCACTAACAAGTGCTGTGTAAATAACTGAAGTCATGGTGGCTTTCCAAGATCTCAAAACGGAATCAGTCACTGTAGCACATAAATACATTTCCCCCGTAAGATTTTTCAGTAAACCACTTTACGGTGATTCATGCTGATCAATTTTGGAGAGCAGTTTCAGGATAACATGGTAAGATCTACAGTAAGTTGACTTATTTAGCTTGGACACAAAGAAAAGAGGCTATCAGAATGCTTCCACTTTAACTGAAATAAACTTGTATTTGAAACATTAATAAAAGAGGATTCACCCAGTGTTTCACATAAGCATGAAATTCTCCTGAGGACATTTTGCTCACTGAGATTGGGCAGAGAAACTCTAAATTCTCTGGGCATTTTACACTCTCCTGAAACCAGTAGGTCTTCTGGTAGTGACTGCACATGACACTTAGGCTGAAGCTGCACTGAGAGTGGGAGCCAGGGCACAATTGTTTCCTTGATGCTTATTTGGTTTTGTGGCTATCACAGATTTTGAGCATTAGAAACACTAGAACTTCTGTCGGTTGTTTCTGGTGCCACTTTGGTCAACCAAGTAAAGTAGAATTGGTTATCAGCCTAGACAAAGTAAAATAATTTTTGGCTTACACAAATGTTACTGATTTGATCCCACAACTATTTTTAGAAGTGATGTTACTATCCGGGTAATATCCAGTGGCACTTCAACCTGCGTTCAGGAGGAAAACATAGGCTGTCATTTAGAGGAACAATTGGAAACCAGAAACTCCTGTTGGAACCATTTAGGATGCTTGTGGTTTTGTGCCAATTCCAAACTTGGAAAGCATGGCTGTTTTTCAAAGATAGTTTGCAATGAGAGTTTGCAGAGGGACCTGGGAGCAGAACAGGGTCCATTTGTTCAACCGGGAGAGTGACATTATCTTGGCAGAGTTTGCTAAGCTCCCTGCACTTCTGCAAAGCTAGTGTGCTTTTACCCGAATTTCATTCTTTAGGGGCTTGGTTTCAACTTGGAGGAGTGGATTATTGAGTTCCCTTGGTTATTTACTGTCTTTAGGATTCTGCAGATGCATCACATATCATTGCACTTCCTCTTTGAAAAGATGTGGCAGTTGGCAGTCTCTCCTCTTGAGACTGTGGTTGAGAAAACCTAACTCTGAACTATAGTTCTTCTCCTACATCATCCTTAGGCTCTCACCATGGGTTTTCATCCTTGAACAATGACGGAGGGACCTTGCTGCAGGGTTTGGCTCTATTTACCCATGTGAGTTGCACTGCCCTTGGATGTACTGGGCTGAGACCACCTCTCACCACTGCTGCTTGGGAGGAGACTGCTGTGGCCTAGCCATTGGTATGCAGGACCCATGTCTTAAGCTGTGCTTCATGGTGGTGTGTTGCCATTGTTTCCTCTTGCCTTATTTCCTCTTTCAGTTTGCCATATAACACTTCTGTAGTCATCAGTCACCTAGCTTCTGTCTGGCAGTCCCATCTTGCTGTGGATGGAGTTGGTGCATGGTGTTTGGGCGCCTGCTTTCCCCTCCCAGACTGTTCTTTACAAAGGCCAATCTGATCATGTGTCTTCTCCTGTCCCACCCCACATGGGAGGCCTTTAGTCCTGCACCTTGGGCCCCCTGCCCAGCCCCACTTTCACCACTCTTGTTCTGAGCTCCAGATGCACCAGACTCTGCTGCTCTGACACACTGTGTTTCCTTCCTGGGCCCTTGTTGTCCCCTCTGGACCCATCCCCTTCCAGGTCATTAACTATCAGTGTTAAGTCTCAATTCAGTGATGACCAACCAAGCCAGGCCAGGTCACTCTGTAGCTCATTCTCCTAGAGAGGCTGTTTGGAGCACCCACCACTGTGACAGCATCACATGATGTGGCTGTGGTTCCTTTGCACTTCTGCATCAAGAGTCTAAAGTTTCTGAAGCCTCTTTGAGGGCAGGGCCTATATCCATGTTTTCTCATGATGGAATTGTTTGTGCTCAGCTCGGACTGGGCCCACCATAAATGCCCAGCATTTAGGTGCAGGAGGAATGAGCTGTAAATTGGGATTCCAGCACACCCTACCCATGCTACTCCAGTCCTAGGTTGTGCTTGGCATGGATATATTGGTTTGATCAGAAGCAATTTGTCTAAATCAATTGTACCAGTGTCATGAATACTGATGAAAATATTTAAGGAATCACATGATATCATGGGATGTGCCAAGTCATTTGCCATACATTATTTAGCGTTATATTATAAGGACCTTTAAAAAAAAATCTTCTTCTCCCATTAAAATATAATAGTTCCTATTAGGAGCATTTTGGACCCAGTAGATACCTAATGCATGTTTATTGATGGTGGTGATGACAGCATCTTTAGTACTGAGGTAATTGATTTTCACAGTGACAAGCCAGACACTCATTGATGAATGAGCAAATGAGGCACTGCAAGATGCTGAAATGCCTTCTGAATGAAAGCAATTATTTCAGAGCAGTTTTCCTGTTAAGTGCTTTTATTGGATTTCAAATTTTTTTAATTAGTAATTCCTGCCGGGTATTTGGCACAACTATAGAGAGCAGCATGTTTGATTGACAACTTACAGCAGCTGTGGCTAAGCTGGGGCTGTGGGGGGCTCAAGGGTCACCTTCTAATGCTGCCCTGTTGTCTAGCCTCTGAGGCATGCACAGGCTTTCCCGAACCTTTTGTTTTGTAGGACTGGATGGTGGGTTGACAAATCAATGATTCAAGTAACGGATGCTGACTTTCCACTTTCTTTCTGGTGGTAATCTTGGCAAGATGGAGCAGGTAGCTCTGCTCAGATCCAGATCCAATTCGCTTTGAGTCCCACTGCACCCCCCTGGGTACTTTCTCCAAATGCAAGATTTTGTGCAACCCTCCGAGCACCCTGCTGGCTTGGGGTTCACTGCGTGTTTTTCACGTGCAGCTACTGAGACTTGACTGTGAGGCTGGAGAACTTCCCAAGGTCAGGTCTAGCCGTCCAGTCTTCAGACTCTCAGGCCCACTCTGCTCAGCTGCTCCTTGCTCTTTCTTGGTAGGATCCTGAGAGAGGTGAAGCTTGCAGACCTTTTGCATGTGGTTGAGAGAAAAAGCAACCAGAGGCAGGGAAGATGACTGCATTTGCAGCATACAAACCAAATCAGAAAAAATCCAAATCGGCCACAAGCAGAACGCTGTTGAGTTAATCTTCCCAGGATCTTAATTGTTTATGCAGTAATGGGTGGTATTTATCTGCTACAATCTGTCAATTGAAAAAGCAAATGGTTTCAATTCAGTCGTGGAAAACTACATTTAGGAAAGAGTAACAGAATAAACTACTGAAGCAAAATGTTATTGGAAACCACCAAGCAAAAACTTACAGGAAAATGAAAGACAAGCTGTCCCCTTGACCTACTCTGTTGAGTGTTCCCTGGAAACTGCAAGCTGCCAATGAGAAGCCAAGTTGAAATGCAACCCAGCTAATCAGACAGCTTATCATGTATGGAAACATAGGGGAACAAAGGTGTTGTGTCTGAATGCACACAGGGGGGAGGAGCTAAGTTTGCCTTGTGTGCTGAATCTAATCACGGGGCTACCCAGCAAAGAGCAGGTACATTTCATCTGAAAATTAGGACAGAATATGGGTCAACTCCAATTATAAAACACTTCCTTTTTTCCCCTTCTGCAAAACATATTTTACAGTAAAAAGTAATCAATCCTAGCATCATCTGCCATATATTTTAAGAAATAGGCTTCTAGAGTTCCTCCCTCCCTTTCTTTTTTGCTCCCTCCCTCCCTCTCTCTCTTTGTTCCATACCTCTTTCCATTTATTTTTATATGAGTCTCTCCTTCATTCTCTCCATTCCTTCCTTCCTCCCTCATTCTCTTTCTCTATTCATTCATCTGTCCATCCTTCCACCTACCCACTAGCATACATTCGACAAATATATGTTTGTTGCTTATGATGTCCCAGAGACAGTGCTAGGATCTGAGGATGTTCAGTTTATAATAACATCTTATAAATGATCTCTGTTTCTCATACAGTTTACAGTCTCAGGTGGGTACACAGTAAGTACAGGATGTACCTCCTTTGCAGAGATTTGCAACACTACATGTAAAGTTCCCAGCTGGTATGGACCTTTGCTGCTACTGCTGCTAACAGCTACGCTTACATAATGCCTAGGAAGTACCTCAATGTTTTAAAGACTGGATGTTTAGTAACTAACTTAGTCTCATAATGACCCTATAAAGTCCACGTCGCTTTTATCCCTTTACAGAGGAGGAAACTGGGTGGCAGAAAGAACAAGTGGCAAAGGGCCGAGCACATGGTGGGTGCAGATGGCTCCCCCTGCCGTCGCCTCCCTTCCAGCCCTTTGCTGGAAGGTTTCTTTCTTGTCCCCTCTGAGTGTGCCTGTGCTATTCGCCACATCCTCTCCTTCAAGGGATTTGAGGTGTGTGTGCTCACTACAGTGAAATACTGTTTACATCAAGAAGCTTGGGCTATGCTGATAAGTAAATAAAGTGTCACCAAAGTTGTAATTCTCCCTAATTCATTTTGTTTCTGGATCCTCATAATATCCTTCTTCGAAGGCAGTGGAAGGGGCTGCAGAAGTTACCTGACTCATGAGGCAAGGCATTCAGAGAAGTCACGACACCTCCTGCTATCAGGTATTGGGCTGCATTTGCCAATAGCAACCCTGGCAAAAATAGCCCAGAAGCAGAGTGGTACGAGCCTAAGAGCTGACAGCCTCCGGTGTGCGGGACAGAGACTGACCATGTTGAACTCTACCCAACCCCTGTGATCCTGGGGAACAGTGAAGGTTAAGAAGCCCATCTCCTACCCGCTTGTGTTCTGAGAAATTGCCCCTACAAACAGCGCCCTTCTGAGATGGAGCAGGGACCCTTCTTTTAGGAGTCTTTTAGGAGTCACGGGCCCCCCATGCATGGGAATAAAGGAAAATCTTGAGTCCCTTCAGTGGAAGTTCTGGGCACCTGGGCAAGCCTTAAAAGAGAAATCGGAATGACAGTGGTTGTCCAGGCAAGCCAGTCACAGGATGTTCTGGTTCCCTATGGAAACTTAACATCTGTTCTCAAAGTGTTTTTCAGAAACCCCCATGGGATGGAACATGCAGATAAGGGGAACTGAGGAATTGAACTCTGACCTCCATTCTTCCTCTTTTAGGAGGCTGCCATATCCATCCTAACATTCCTTTCCCACAATTCAGGAATCTCTGAATCCTCCCATGCCCCCACCAAGGATATCCCACCTTTGTGTGCTGGCCAATGGAGAACCTCCTGCCATTGATTTGGAGGCTCTGCCTGGCTGAAATGCACACCTGTCTGTACACGCCTTGACTTGCGAGCCATTGCTGAGTCTGGGTCTGAAGCGTGGTTGCCTGCTCTCCTTGCTCGGTGCCCTGCAGTAAGGCCCTTGCCTCCTACTTCGACTCTCGGCTGCCATGTGTGGCTTTGCTGTGGCAGACGAGTGGACCCCATTTTAGTTCAGGTACACTTCCCCATAGGACTTAGGTGACTCACAATGCCCCCTTGTTTATGCCAAGGCCAGACACAGACCCTCCAAATTCCCATTCTTTGCTTTGTAAATGATCAGCTGAACTGTTTTGTTCCGATTGATCAGTCAGAAAAAAATGCTTGTTAATCGGTTCAGCTTCTCGCTCTCTCCTCACGCGGCTGAGCTGTGCCCATCCTCGGCCTGAGCTGCCACACAGCCCTTCCTTAACAGCCTCTCCTGACAGCGGGCCGGCCTCAAACCCTCCCTGACCCATTGTCCAAACATGCCGCCCACCCTTTCATCCTACATCCCCACCTGTTCTTTCTAGTCCCCTTCACTTCTCCCTACACAGGAACAACCCTCTTTGCTTAGCCATGAACTGCTCACAGACCAGCGTGAGGGTCAGTGTGAGGAGCACGGCGTTCCCCTACCACGGGAGCACCTTCTCCCTCCTGCAATAGCCTTTCGAATGCAGTCTCTCCTTACCAAGTCTGGGTTTCTTTTTTATTTGACAAGACAGATCCCTAGCTGGCAGCTCCTGCCATGTGCATATACCTGCCTGTGGGAACTGGAGAGTCTGTCCTCAGTCAGAGATACTGTCAGGGTCAGGCTGTCGAACTATTGAGTATTGGTGAGTGGGGTTTAAGAAGAAAGCAAGAAACACAGAGAGAGAGAGAGAGGGAGAGAGAGACAGAGACAGAGACAGAGACAGAGAGAGAGAGACAGAGAGAAGCAAAGGCACATTTTTCACTTAATTTTTAAATTTTTAATTATTATGGGTACATAATAGTTGTATATATTTATAGGGCTCATCTGATGTTTCAGTACAGGCTTACAATATGTAATAGTCAAATCAGAGTATTTGGGGTATCCATCACCTCAAGCATTTATCATTTCTTTGTGTTAGGAACATTCTAATTCCGCTCTTTTAGTTAATTTAAAGTATATCCTAACTTATTGCTGGCTGTAGTCACTTTGCTGTGGTATCAAATGTTATTCATTCTGTTTAACTATTGAACTATATTTTGCACCTATTAACCATCCCCACCTTATCCCCAACTCCCTGATACCATTCCCAGCCTCTGCTAACCATCGTTCTGCTCTCTGTCTCCATGAGATCAATTGTGTTCACATTCAGCTCCCACATATGAGTGAGAACACGTGAAATTTGTCTTTCTGGGGTTAGCTTACTTCACTTAACATAATGACCTCCAGTTCTACCCGTGTCATTGCAAATGAGAGGATTTCATTCTTTTTATGGTTGAATAATATTCCATTGTGTATATGTACCACAGTTTCTTTATCCATCCATCTGTTGATGGGCACTTAGGTTGATTTCATGTCTTGGCTATTGTGAATAGTGCTGAAAAAAAACATGGGAGTGCAGATATCTTTTTGATGTACTGATTTCCTTATTGTTTGATTATATACCTAGCAGTGGGATTGCTAAAAAAGAAAAAAACAAAAACAAAAACAAAAGAATAGATTACAAAGTAATTTTAATAAAACATAATATGAATAGGTCATTAAAGAAGACACAGCTAAAAAGTACAGGAAAAAGGCATGATAGAGGCATGTCGGCAGTTGATTTATAAAAATATTGTTATTTTTCTGGATCTTGTGTTTGTGGTATTTCCTGCCTTTTAAAATGAGTAATCTGTTGTGATTTCTTTTCACATTATATATAAATGTCAATCCAATTTTGCATTTGTAAAAAAAGGCAAATTCTGGCAAATGATGTCTTATATTCTAAATGGAATTTTGAGGTCTTTAATATAGAGAGAGTTTTCATATAATCAGCCTTTTCCTCTAACTTTATTGAGATGGTTTAATGAGAGCCCCTTTCCTTCTGTGGCCCTGAGAAGTGCATCCTACCACCACAGGTCACAAGGCCAGGAGAAGATTCTGAGCCCTCTATTTCCAGACAGACCTCTGGCCCATGCCTGCTCACAGTGCTCTGCTTACATGTGCATCACCTTACCTCCTCTGTCTTGGGAACAGAAGTCTCTCCTCGCACCTGCAGGCCCACACAATTCCCCAATACAACTGAGTCCTCATCACTCATCCACTTGAGCTTCTCTAATCTCTTCCCCTACCCAGAGCTTCAGGGTGGGGACCACGGTTCATCCACTGTGACAATAGTTTCCCGCTGGGGCATTTGGTAGGAGAGGGAGAGAGAGACTGGGAATTGGTCACATTTATAAACAACCCCCAAATCAGCTTTCCTGATACAACTGTTGTTGTCCATGAATAGTATCATGCATTCATTCATTTGTTTTTTGTTAATGTCATCTATCCACTTAACAGACATTTACTGGCCACCACCACGTTCCAGGTGAGTATAGAGAGGAGTTCACTCAG
The DNA here is from genome assembly GCA_008750895.1 of Mirza zaza. Lineage (NCBI taxonomy): Eukaryota > Metazoa > Chordata > Mammalia > Primates > Cheirogaleidae > Mirza > Mirza zaza. Next base: position 37,686 of record VSMD01104878.1, read on the forward strand.
ACAAGAGAGAGACTCCTCTTTCCATGTAACAAAAGTTCTGCTGGCCAGTGTGGACAAAATGCTGTGGGAGTCCAGAGGATAAAGCAGTTAATTTTTCCTTGGAGAGTCCATACACTCTTAAAGAATTGGTGACATGGGTGACGCTTGGGCTGGGCAGTGTGTTGTGGGGGAGTGAGAGAGAGCACACCCCTTCCTAGAAGAGGGAGAAGGAGAATAGGACCAAAGTCAACACCAGGTGGAGGGAAACATAACTGGCTCCCAGTGGCTGGAGGGAGGGCAAATGGCGTGGAACTAGAAAAGTGAGGGGGACGGGGGGGGGGGTCAGATTGCAGCCTTTATTTTTGGGTACAGCAGGGTGCGGGACATCTAAAGCTCTGAGACAGAGACCCACTGCATCGATGTGTCTCAGGATCGTAAATCTGGCACAGTGTAGAGAGTAGTTTGCAGGGGAGAACTTGTAGGTTGAGAAGTGACCATCAAGCTGCCAAGAGGAACTGGAGAATGGCAGATGAGCCTTGATGTTTGGAAATGAGAGTGGAGATCCAGGACAGCGGATGACGGACAGGGCTTTCTGACCCTTCATCAAGGTCCCCTATCTCCTGCCCTCCTATCTCCTATCTCCCAGCCCTCCACAAAGACTCCTCTCAGGTTGTTTGCTCAGGCCGCCAGGAAAGCAGCGGCAGCATTGACCAAGACAGGGACAAAAAGAAGTACAGACCTGTGGGGGAGGAATGTGAGCTTGCCTTTCAACACACTGAACTTGAACTGCCTATGAGACACCAGAGTGCGGTGTTCACAGGTAGCAGGGGGTTCACAGGTAGCAGGGGGATGAGAAATGAAGGAAGGCAGCGACTTGAAGTTGCTAAAAAAGAGGAAATAGTTGGAACCTGAGAACGGGTGAGATTTGGGCATGGCATTGAGATGAGAAGGTTGGGTGTAGAAACTTTAATTTACATACAGCAAGAAGAAAATGGATGAGTTGAGTTTTATTTTTGTTTGTTTTCTTTGTTTCTTCTGCTTCAGATGCTAATGAATAAATGAGTTGCCTGAAGAAAAGGGATAAATTAAGTTTATCAGGAATTTAGTTAAACAATCAGTACCAAAACAACAGTGGTGGATTAAATGGAAGTATCAGATGATAGGCTATGGGAAAGTTAAAGCTTAACTGCTCCAGCCTCACTGTAAATAGGCTTTATAAAGTCTAGAATTTGAATTAGGAACATCTACCCATTATCTAATATTGATGGAGAGAAGAGACAGAGATTTATTGGAAGTACCAGGAAGATATTATGTACAAGGAAGAAACTGTTATTTATAATATACTCCAGTGATTATCCATCCAGAAGCTATCATTACAGTTAATTTCATTATCCTTTTAATTGTGATGATTTCTTTACCTTCTCAAGTACTCATGAACTTTCTCATATATAAGAAAATTTAATTAAGTTAATAGCTATACCTTGTTCATCATTTTAAAAAATGATAGCTAAGGTAAAGTAAATTAAAGAAAAGGAAATGTATTGCTTGACTTGCTCAAATTTGCAGGGCAGGTTAAGGAATGACAAATGAGACTAAAATCCTCCATATTTATTTTTTCTACCACATTTGTCTCTGGTGGAATGAAACTTAAAAATAAATCTCAATATTATTTAAACTGATGTATAGTGCTTACAGAATAAGAGTAATTTATCTATAGACTTATGTGATATCAAAGAACTCTTCATGTTTCCTAACTCTCTATCTCTAAGTTGTATTTTGTGAAAACATGACTTATAAATATGAGGTATTAAGCTATCTTCAGTTCCAAACAATTTCTTATTTCATACCTACCATTATGATGCAATAATCAAAAAGCATTGGGAGCATGAAAATGTGTGGGGCAAATGTTGGAATATAAGAGGTATCATCTTAGCATTAGAAGGTCTCTAAATTCAATTTAACAATCACTTGTTGAGTATCTACAATGGAGAAAGCACATACTAGGTATAAGTGTACCATAAGTAAAACAGCCTCCCCCTTCAAGAAGCATATACAGGCACGACTTGTTTTACTGAGCTTTGCTTTCTTGTGCTTTGCACATACTGTGTTTTTGACAAATTAAAAACTCGTAGCATCCCTGCATCAAGCAAGTCTATCGGTGTCATTTTTCCAATAGCATGTGCTCACTTCATGTCTTCGTGTCACATTTTGGTAATTCTTGCAATATGTCAACTTTTTCATCATTATTATATCTGTTATGGTGATCTATTGATAGCATGGTTTACTGGATAGTTTAAGCCTACTGTTGAGACCTATTATTCATAAAAAAAAATTCCTTTTAAAATATTACCATTCATTGACAATGCACCTAGTCACCCAAGAGCTCTGATGAAGATGTAAAAGGAGATTAATGTTGCATGCTGCTAACACAACATCCATTCTGCAGCCTATGGATCAAGGAGTAATTTCAACTTTCAAGTCTTATTATTTAAGAAATATATTTTGTAAGGCTATAGCTGACAGAGATAGTGATTCCTCTGATAGATCTGGGCAAAGAAACTGATAACTTTCTGGAAAGGATTCACTCTTATGGATGCCATTAAGAATATTCGTGATTCAGGGGAGGAGGTCAAAATGCTAACACTAACAGGAGTTTGGAAGAAGTTGATTCCAACCTTCATGAATGAAGGAGCTTGAGGAGTTTGAGACTTCAGTAGAGGAAGTAACTGTAGATGTGATGGAAATAGCAAGAGAACTAGAATTAGAAGTGAAATGTTAAGATGGAGACCGAATTGCTGCAATCTCATGATAAAACTTGAACGATGAAGAGTTATTTCTTATGGAGGAGCAAAGAAAGTGGTTTCTTGAGATGGAATCTATTCCTGGTGAAAATGCTGTGAACATTGTTGAAATGACAACAAAAGCTTTAGAATATTATATCAACTTTGTTGATGAAGCAGTGGCAGGGTTTGAGAGGATTGACTCCAATTTTGAAAGAAGTTCTGCTGTGAGTAAAATGCTATCAAACAGCAGTGCATACGATGAGAAATCTTTCATGTGCCGATTGATGTGGCAAACTTCATTGTTGCCTTATTTTAAGAAGTTTCCACAGCCACTCACACCTTCAGCAAGCACCACCTTGATTAGTTCACAGCCATCAACATCGAGACGAGATCCTTCACCAGCAAAAATATTAGGACTTGCTGAAGTCTCAGATAATTCTTACCATTTTTTAGCAATAAAGCATTTCTTAATGAAGGTATGTACATTGTTTTTATCAGACACGACATTATTGTACACCTAATGAACTACAGCATAGTGTAAACATAACTTTGATATGCACTGGGAGGCCCCAAAATTCATGTGACTTGCTCTATTGGGATATTTGCTTTACTGTGGTGGTCAAGAACTGAACCTGCAATATCTCCAAGGTAGGCCTGTGGTCTAACATATTAGCTACTGTGATCTAACATATTAGGTGAATATCTTGTTCCAGTAACTCTAACAGGAGGAGGACACCTGGCAAGGGAGAAGAACTGAATGTTTTGTTATGCAGGACTCCATGTGATCGTCTTAAGCAGCCTGTGAGGGGACTGTGTGTCTCAAGAGCCAGTGGGGGGGGGGGGGGGGTGGAGCAGTGCTATCATCAGTGCTCTCCCAGAAGTTATTTAATGTATGTGGCAATGGTGTGTGTTTACTCAACAACACTGTTCTGCCATGACAAACAAGCATGGGAAATCAGAGGGCGATAATTTAAAGGCAACTGTGCTTTCAATCTATTGAATCTTTGTGAAAATTCACAGTACAAAAGTGTAGTTCTACTTGTTCCCAACTTAAGTAATTTTTAAACTGTATATGCAAAAAAACAATCCCATTACTAGAATTCCTGAATATTTGTGTATGCTTTTGTGACATTTTCCTGGCTTTTCTGTGTGCCTTTTGTTGTCCTCCTGATCTGTTGGCCTTTTTTTTCTTTTTCTTGTGTACCACGCTGTCTTTGGGTGCTTCCTGTTTCTGCATCAGGGTGCACAGCTGATGAGGGTAGGTGCTCCAGCTCTGCCTTCTCGGCTCAGGAGAGGTGCCTGACGGTAACTCACTCAACCTCCCTCCACGCACTTGCGCCTGACAGTAACAGACTTTCTTTGTTACCTGCTAAAGCAAATGCACTTTACACACAGGGAACGTGCAAGGCCACTAGGCTATATACAACTGCCGGGTCTTGTCTGATCTCAGACCCATGCGTGCTTATTACACAAATTACTGTGTTGTGTGACATAATGAAATATTATATAACCCCTGGAGAAACAGACGTGAAGAAGACAATTGTTTCTGTGAAAATTCAGTTGAATCTTTTTGAAAAACTGGATGAGACCACTAATTGAATAGGCAAGGTAAGTGCCAAAGGCAGGGAAAACTTACGAAAATCTTGAAAGATTCTATACTCAAGCTGCTGTGTTGTGCAAGTGTCTTTAGATCTTTCATTTCACTTAAAAGGTCCCAGACTGATTATCAGAGTTGAAATACTACAGGCATGTTTAATGCAGGAAAACCGAAGAATTATAGCCATACTTAAAGTAAGGATCTTGGTCTACAGTACAAGATTTGTGAATAAATCCATATTTATATATTTAGACTTAACATTTTTTCAAAGTATGTTTCAATACTTTTAGTAACTTTTTACTTGATTAATTTTAAAATTTAGCCAGTGAGATACTGGTCCCAGGGGGGACTTCAGGAGGCGTGGGCGGGTTGGGCAGTAGGGGTTCCATATGTCTTGGAAACCAGTGCAGCAGATCCCTCTGGCCCCTCCAAGGGCCATGCATGAGGGTATTGGCATTTTCACAAGACCTCGCTTGCCTTCATAGCCCCCATTTGCTTTAATAAACTGAGGATTGCTTCTGAAAGCCCTGAAAGGGTTATTCTGAAACAGCTCTTGCTATGCCTGTTGTCTCTGTCTGTCTCCTTCATACTTTATTTCCGTATTTACTATTAATGTTTGCGTCAGTGTTTGCTATTCTTTATTTTCCTGTTTAAAGCTTCCCCATCTCCTACTCCTTCTAAATCCACCCCCAAAGAGAAATTCATCTCCACAATTTTCTGTCTATGACATCAAGTTCATTTCCCAAACGCTAAACTGGGACATGGCCATGCAAATAGCCCAATTTCAGGAAGGATCTGAACAGCAAAAAACAGAGAGGCATTAAAGCAAAAGGAAATCAAATAAATCCTTGTTTCAAACAAGATGACCTAAAATAGCATGTGAAAGAAATGTTGAGCTATAGATTATGATTTGCTTGAATAACATCTGAAAGAAATGCTGCCTTCTAAATGGAGTCCTAGAAAATTTTAAAACAGGACTGGAGATACCAGATTTAATACTGGCCAAGAAAGCCCCAGGGTGATGGGAAATAAATTGAAATTTGCCTCCTGGTCTGAGGATGAAATGAAAAGTCAGCTCCCTTAGTGCCATAGGGACCCAAGAGGTACTAGAAGAGGGTTCCGGTTTTCAGGATTTGGGGACAGAAACATTTTTCTTACAGAACAATGTAAAATTGGCTATAAGCTTGCCTGGAGAAGGAATATTTACGGGATCTTTTGGCTTATTTTGTGGGCAGAAAAAATTATGCCATTTGCTTCTGAGACTTGTCAACTCTACTGCTACGGGCCACGTGGCTAAAGCAGCTTCGTGCTCGTTCACATGGTGTGTGTCCTCCTCCCAAGAGGCTCAACAGGTTCACAGGTGGTGGGGTTAGGGGCTCAGGAAGTGGGTGTGTGGGTTGCTGCTCCTACCCATCTCAGGTTTCAGGACCGCCTCTGCTTTATAGAGTGACAGGCAAGGCACCGAGAAGGCACTTGTTTCACGGATGTGGTAGAAATAAAACCAAACGTATTTTATCCAACCTCCCTCCATCTTACATTTGTGCATCCTAGCCCACGAGAAGCTATGTAATTAATGTGATTCTGAACTATATTCAAAAAGAGTGAGCTTTACAGTGTTGCTTTGCATTGTGTATGTGGATGATGGTGTTTGGAAGAGCAAAGTGCTACTCTACACCTGGAATTCCAATTACAAGAATGAAATAAATGGACAAAGAAAATGTGGTGTGTGTGTGTGTACATATATATATGTATGTATGTATATATGTGTACATATATATATGTATGTATGTATATATGCATACATATAGTAGAATTCAACTTGTACCCCTAAATCTATTAAAATTTAAAAAATGGAAAGCAAAAAATTATTTTAAAAAATGAAATAAGATAGGATGACAGTCTAGAATTTACTAAACAAAGGCCTAAGTTTATGTATCCTATGCCCAGTGATATTATATCTTAATTTTTGAAGATACTTTACTATGGTGACCAATTCAATTCAGTGCAATTCACCAGTACCACATAGGTAAAAGCAGTCCATTAATCACTGTGGGAGATGCAATGTCGGGAGAGATGAAATCCCTTCTGTTTCATTCTTGTGTCTCACAAAGTCCTGAGCTACATCTGGAAGATGAGCTTGCATGGTCACTGATTTGTGTGTTTGCAAGTAAATCTGTCCAGAGCATAGGTGGTTGTTTTGTGTCTCTAGACACTGGATGAATTACTAGAAGAACATGTGAATGCAGCAAAACAAGCCCCTCACCCACACTGGGTACTTGGAACAGTTAACATTAGATTCTGTTAATAGAACTTCAAGGAAAATACTTTTGAGTTTTCCAAATTCAGCCTCTTATGAATCTGTAATTTTTCTAGGAGCCTCTATTTCTAGGATAGATTCAATTCTCTAATTTTTCCATCTGTACTTCCATAAACACACAGACACTCAGAAAGTAAACTGTGTGAATTTCTCCTCCCATGTTCACTTTTGCCTCTTTATTCCTCATTAAAGTTGGATGAAAGGTAGTGAGATAGCCTATGCTGCTAGTAAAGATTTCATTGTGTTGTCTTAGAAAGTGAGTTAAGAAGGGAACAATTATCAGTTATAAATCTGTACCTTCATCGTGAAGCAGACTCAGACATACCCACAGTGGAATTATTTCCATGGCTCAGAAACCCCTTCAATACAAATTCAGCTTCAATTGTGTCCTCATATTTCACAAAATTTTCCATGGCAAAAAATGGACTTGGGTGTGAACAACAGAATCAGGTGTAAGTTAATTTCCTTTATTTGCTCTCTGGTTTAGGCCATTGTGTCAGTCTAATGACAAATGCATTCATGTAAACTTTAGTTTTTCATCTTCTAAATCTTAAAAATGGAACTGAGGATTTGTATATATAATTTACAAGTAAGTCCTATATCAACACAGCTTTCTTTTCACTTTATAAATTTGTCAGAGCGTTGGGAGATAGAATGACTGAAGTAGTCTTCTTTGCTGCATAGAAGGATCTATACTAAAAAAGAAAATTGTTTCCTAGATTTCTTTTAATGTTATGAGGATAAATCAAATACCAAGAATTTTTGTGGAATACATAACTTTTTGTTTTATGCAACTGCACTGTTAGCATTTGCTAATGAATATGGAAAACAAAAAAATACACAAAATTATTATAACAATGTTAAATAAAAACATCAATGAATGTTTATCTACAAAGTGCAAGTGAAGGTATATTTAAAGAATTGGACAAACTAAAACCCAGATTTTGCAGTCTTGAATATTCTTTACATAGTTCTTTTTTAAGGTGAAATTATTCCTTATTTTGTCAAGATTTTGTCATTTTTTTCCCATGACTCAATGAAGAGATGTCTTGTGGCCATCATCTGCATTCTAGCTAGCTTATCAGGGACTCATGTACAGAGACAAAGAATTGTTGGTGTTGTTGTTAAGCACATTTTGGTTTTCTGGTGATAGTAATCAACAAAATATAATAGCACCAACACCATCATTTCTTGGTATCAATCTCCATGATTAAACCTCTTAGAATTAATGCTTCTTATGAATGCCTAATTATGCTGATTAAATAACTAATTTTTACAGTGAAATCATGCATGAGCCCTTGTTTTTCATTTGCATAGGAGGATTATATAGGTTGCAAGACATGGAATTCCATTAAAGTAACATAAAAAATAGAGTTACAGGGTCTCTCCTGGAGCTCATGTGTTCTGAGGATCAGTCAGGTGTCAGGGAAGAATTGCTCCCCAGGAATGATCCGAAGTCAGTCATTCCTATCTGCTCCTCTTTGCTCTGCGCATTATTTTTCTTTCCTCACAGACTTTTTCTACTCTAGAGTCCAAAACACAGCCAGTTTCACAGGGAAACATCACCCTCTGCAGTAACCAGACTAAATCTGGCCTCCACACGTGAAGGTGGGCACGGCCTCTGGCTGGTCCCTCTGGGTCGGATGTTGACCCCAAGATCACAAACTGTTGAAGGGTGGGGGTGAGCAGTGTTGGTGTCCAGTTGTGTGGTCCCAGATGCTTCCACTGCAACCATGAGAAGGGCCAGCACTTGGAAGAAAGGGCGCAAGTTCCAGGAACATGCGGAGAGAGCCCAATGACCACTCCCAAGGTGCCCACAGCAAGGGGCTTGGACCAGAGGCTTCTAAAGTTGCTTTCGATTCTAAAATTCTACAATCCTGTAACATATTAGGCATTTCTTTTATTTTTTATTTGTTTTTTATCAAAGTGAAATTCGCACAACATAAAATTAACTACTTCAAAGTTACACTTCAGTGGTATTTAGTACATTAACAATGTTGTGCAGCCACCACTTCTATCAGTTTCAAAATATATTCCTTACTCCGAA
>VSMD01104886.1:0-43790 GCA_008750895.1 Mirza zaza
AAAGAAAGAAAAGAAAGAAAGAAAGAAAGAAAGAGAGAAAGAGAGAAAGAGAGAGAAAGAAAAGAAAGAAAGAAAGAAAGAAAGAAAGAAAGAAAGAAAGAAAGGAAAAGAAAGAAAGAAAGAAAAGAAAGAAAGAGAGAAAGAGAGAAAGAGAGAGAAAGAAAAGAAAGAAAGAAAGAAAGAAAGAAAGAAAGAAAGAAAGAAAGAAAGAAAGGAAAAGAAAGAAAGAAAGAAAAGAAAGAAAGAAAGAAAGAAAGAGAGAAAGAAAGAAAGAAAGAAAGAAAGAAAAGAAAAGAAAGAAAGAAAGAAAAGAAAAGAAAAGAAAAGAAAGAAAGAAAGAAAGAAAGAATCTGAAGAGAAACAGGATGAGGTGCTAAGCCAAGAGATTCCCAAGGCCAAGTGCACTCACAAACTTTTGCTCACTGACATGAAAGACTAATCACAGCGATGAGCTGACATCTTAACAGGTGGGGCTCCATTCCTCTGTCCAGAGGCAACTGCTAATGTCACTTTGGCAGAGTGCCATGTTGGAGAAATATAATTGAAAAAACCAAACTCTTCTCCCAACCCAGAAAAACCTCGCCAAAAATGTAGTAAAGGAGGGAAAACAATTTTATTGCTGAATAAGCATTAAACATGTCACACACGATGTGCTTAGATTGCAAAGACATTACATACATGTTCTCAGGGTAAACAATAAGTGGTCCTCCAGTAATAGGGCTTGACAGCTTCTTTTGTCACACATTAGTTGTCCTAATTTTATTATGAAAATTGGAGAGACCCTCTGCGTTGCTTTTAGCTGGAGACGAAACAAACCTTTTTTGCAAATTGGAACAAGATGCCCCCTTGGCCACCAAAGTTAGGCTTTTACCTACTCACAGGAACTGACAGCAAGAAGCACTCTCTCCCTTGATGTTTGCATTTCAAGAAGGGTGGCTCCCAGGTCCTCAGTTATAAGACTGGTGAGAGGCCTATTTGGTAATTAACAAAGATTTATATCCATCATTATGAAGATTTGGGAGCTCTTTCCCAAAAACCTGAGGATTGTTTGAACCTCTTCCACCAGGTTGCACTATTAATATACCATTACGGCCTGGAATTTTATAACTTCTCAAATGCCTGACTTAACCAGAAAGTTCCTTACTTCCTGTGACAGGTCAGGACCAAGTCTCACTGGTGACACAATATTGCGCAGCACAATAGTACAAATCACCCCAGTGCTGAAGGGGTTGTTTTACGAAAGGTATTGTTTCTTCTTTTATGTTAATAAGAAAACCTCTTGTTTTACATGTTGCTCACAATTAGTTTATTACTGATTCTATTGGATTGTCTCTCCTTGTAGAGACTGATTTTGGCAAACGTGGCAGTTGATATCAATGTACGTTTTATGGAAAACAGAAGGAAATTAGTTGCTTTTAAGGAATTCTGGCATTGTATGTGCATTTTTATAGAAATTGTTATAATTGTTGAACTTATAATTATATACTTAACTATAATCAGGTTTCTGTAAAATTTAAATAAAGCCAACTAAAAAAAAAAGTTCTTCTCCTTCCCTCTGCTGCCACCTGCCTGGCCACGACCCCAGCCATGGGAGGAGTGGGCAGCAGCTGAGGTGGGGCAGCGGCAATGACACCAGGTAAAGACAGGGAAAGACATTCTGAAACAAAAGGGAGAGGGGAAAGAAGTCCCTTCCCCTGTTTTCATCAGGAAAAATTAAGCCTCTTATTTTTATTTTGGTATTTGCCTTTACAACATCCAGTATATTATCTCTCTGTGTGTGTGTATATATATATATATATATAATTTTTTTTGAGACAGAGTCTCACTCTGTTGCCAGGCCAGAGTGCTGTGGCATCAGCCTAGCTCACAGCAACCTCAAACTCCTGGGCCCAAGCGATCCTTCTGCCTCAGCCTCCTGAGTAGGTGGGACTACAGGTGCACACCACCATGCCTGGCTAATTTTTTTCTATTTTTAGTAGTGATAGGGTCCCACTTTTCCTCAGGCTGGTCTCAAACTCCTGACCTCAAGTGATCCTCCCCCCTCAGCCTCCCAGGGTGCTAGGATTACAGGCGTGAGCCACCGCATCCAGCCAATCTCTGCATATTTTTTTTAATAAAAGTTGACAACATACTGTATCTAGACTTCTAAGTCCTAAGAATATTTTTAAACTTAACTTTACATTATAAATATTTTTATGTCATTGAAAATTTTCTCATAAATGCCATTTTAATACATATTATCTCCTCATACAGAAGTGTCTAAATTTATTTAACTGCTTCCTTATTTTGGATTTTGGAATTTGGGTTGACTCTAATATTTTTCTATTGTAAATAATGTTGTAAAAATACATTATAACATATATTTTTAAATGTTTCAACATTTCTTGAGATTCTTAGATGTAAAATTAATGAATCAAAGTACATATGTGTTTCTAACGTTTTTGATAGTCTGTGTCAAATTGCTTTCAGAAAGGTTGCAACAGTTTTTGCTCCTGCGGGAAGATCTAAGACTTTGCCAGTATTGAATATTGACCCAGGAGGTTCAACATTTGACAGTAGGAGTTCCAGAAAGGAAAAGGAGAAAACAGAAGAAAATTATCAAAGATGTTGGCTTGAAAAATATGAAATTGCTCTTTTTATGGGTTCAAAAAAGCTTAACTAACTGTACTTTCATATGCTTCAAGCTACTATATTACAGGAACGATTTCTCAGAACCGAAATGCAAGAGTGTTCAGCTTAAAAATGCCAAATGAATGAAATAGTATGAACAAAAGTGTCACACCAAGGCATGATATCGGGAAATTTAAGAATGCTCAAGATAAAGTAAAGATCCTGGAGGAGGGGAATGGAGTCGAGAGAGGCAGAGAGAGACAGAGAGAGGCAGAGAGAAAGAGGTCACTTAAAAAAGATGAAGTGAAGTGAGCTGAAGCAAGCCGACCCAGGGTCAGATTGGCTGAGACCCCAAGTCAGCAGAACGGGAGCCCATTGCTTGTTCCCACAATTAGCAGGACACGGCTTGTTGACCGGCTGAAGAAACTGTTTCTCCAGGCAAATGGCCAAGGACCTGTGGCCTCGCAGGTGAGCCATGGTTGCCTGGTAACCAGCACACAGTGCTAGGCGCCGCAAGATGGTCAAGGACTTAAGGTCTTGCACTGGAGCCGAGATTGTTTGTTATCTGAAAACAGCGTCAAACATCAAAGAGACCTCTTATAGAAGGCCATGCTTTTTTGCTTTGACTGGAAAAGCAGGTTTGTTGGCCGCGGGAAGTCACATACCAAAAAATAACTGGGAAAGTAGCTGGCATGAGAAAATAGCTGCGGGACGGTTGCCCAATTAAACTGTATATAAATAAATGACTGGCACATTTTCGCTGCTGCAGTCTGAAACCGTCTCTTGTCTCTGTGTCCTTTATTCTTCTGGGACTGCAGCCAATTCTGTCTGTCTGCGTCTTATGTATATATTCTGTGTGTCATCCCCCGTCCTGTAATCAGGCCATGACAATGAAGAATCTTAATGCCACCAGACTTCTCAACAGCAAAAGTTAATGCTTCAAGGCAGTGGAGCAATGCCTTTAAAATTCTAAAGGACATAATATTCATCCTAGAATTCTTTACCCAGAGATTGTTCAACCAAGTGTAAGAGCAGGATAAATATTTTTCAGACATGCAACAACTAAATAAAACTACCTCCCAGGTGTCCTTTTGTAGGAAGTTACTGCAGGGTGTGCTTCAGCACAACAGAGAGGAAACCAAGCAAGCAGGAGATGTGGAGTCTAAGAAACAGGAGCTCCATCCTAGGAGGATAGAGAAGAGAAATCCAAGAATAGTAACTGTTGCTTAAAGAGCAGAGTAGGGGAGGAGGAATGAGGGCTGAGGGTAGAGACTGGTATGGGTTAGGGGAGGAGAGGGGAAGGAACCAAAAAAATTAGGCATGCATAGAAATTACTAAAGTCACTGATTAGGCAGACCTACAGGAACATTTGGAAAAAATTAACTATAGGCACAAAGAAGACTTAGCAAATACTTGAAAGGAAGATAAAGGAAAAACAAAAATAAGGAAGAAAACAGCAATACTTTTTGTGTTATAATTATTTTGAGAGATTGAAGAAGCAGGAAGGACAAGAGAACTAAATTCTCAACCATCTCAAGAGGAAGTCAATGGAAAAGAAAAGTTCTGAACTCGGAAATTGTAAGATAAGAATATTATTTAGAATTGTTGATGGTAAAATGCCAAAGGGGAAAAAAAAAAACCAGCTAAAAGTGTTACTGAGGATCTTTTCTGGAGTATAAGACTAGTGTGGGGACAAGAGGCAACTATATTTTGTTACAGATTTTTAGTACTGTTTAATTTTTTGCATACATTTTTACAAAAAAAAATTACAATTTATTACAGTTTAGTGCTCGCTTCAGCAGCACATATACTAAAACTGGAATGATACAGAGAAGATTCGCCTGGCCACTGTGAACACATTTTTTAAAACAATTATTACAATTTAAAAATCCCCTACACATTTTCCTCCCACCCCAGAAAAAATATGTGAACTAATCTTAATGTGTTTCATAGGTCAGATAACCATTTTAACTTGTGCTCTGATATTTATCTGGAAATAAAACTATTTTGGTGTTCTCAATGAACCCTCTGACTCATACCCGGAGACGTGTTAGCATTTGTGACCTCAGAGATTTTTTTGATCTCCTCTGTTCATACGAATGATTTTGTGGTTCCCCTCTCCCTTCTTTGAATTTTCTACCTCCTGACAGTTATCAGGGGCTGGAGAAAATGCCTGCTCCACACCAGAGAGTGGGCATAGTGTTTTGGTAAGAGTATTGGGATATGACTTGCTTATAAAAGGGTAGATTAGGGTTAGGGTTCTGATCTGAAGGAGGTCCACCAATATCCACTGAAACCAAACATTTTCATAGAGCTGTGGGGCCTCGGTAGGTGAGGTTGAGCTGATCCTGCCATTTATTAGCTTCTTTGACCTCGGACAAGTTATTTAATTGATCTAAGATTCTGCTTCCTCATTAACAAAATGGGGACAATAATAACCTCTTCTTAGAATTGTGATGAGGACTAAACGGGACAATGTATGTGATGAGATATGTAGTGCATTTATCTGGAGTGGTCAATAAATTAGCTGTGATCAGTATTATTATTATCATTATTATTATTAATTTTTTGAGACAGAGTCTCACTTTGTTGCCCAGGCTAGAGTGAGTGCCATGGCATCAGCTTAGCTCACAGCAACCTCAATCTCCTGGGCTCAAGCAATCCTCCTGCCTCAGCCTCCCGAGTAGCTGACACTACAGGCATGCACCACCATGTCCGGCAAATTTTATTTTTTTTGTATATATATTTTTAGTTGGTCAATTAATTTCTTTCTATTTTTAGCAGAGATGGGGGTCTCGCTCAGGCTGGTTTTGAACTCCTGACCTCGAGCAATCCGCCCGCCTTGGCCTCCCAGAGTGCTAGGATTATAGGTGTGAGCCACCAAACCTGGCCGATCAGTATTATTTTTAACAATCTTGACCCTATGCAAATCATATGTACACAGTTAGCATAAGTAGTACTGAATATAATGTAGTACAGTAAAAAAAAAATTGTAAGGTTGGTATCAGATAGACTGGAGTTCTTAACTGAGCTCAGTTACTTCTCTTCTATATGATTCCAGAGAACTGATCAGACAAAGGTGAGGTGGTCAGCACATCATTCTGGGGCTCACGTCAGTGACGGCTTCACACAGCTGTGTCTAGGATGACCAGACCAGAGCACGCTTGCTAAGATATTTGACATTTTGGTGAACAGAATTTGAAAATCAGCTGTCATTTTAGAGCCATATAAACAACATATACAGTGCAGTGATGTTCATAATATATAAACAGTTCATATACATTAATACAAAAAAGGTAACTAAGTAGAAAAATGGGCAAAGGATATGTCAGAATAAATAGAAGAGAATAATACCTATATGAAAAGATTCCTGATATGTAATATTCAAATAAAACAAATAAAATAAAACAATGATATAACTGGTTGTTTCTGGTATATAGGAAATGTGGAGTCTAAAGTCACTCCATCTTGGGTGGTAATCCACCATCTTGGCCTCTGATTAACCCTAGTCTCAGGAGGGCCTACAAGATTTCCACTTTATTTACTGTTCCCCTGTAAGCCAAAACGACCTAGATGTTATCATAAACATACATCCTGCCCTTAGGCAAGTTATAGGCTATGAGACACATAGCATTCTTGCTTTTCCCTGAAGGTTCAACTTACATTGTCCTGCACATTCCTTCTGGAGTATGTGTATCTTTCCCTTGTTGTATATAAGCCGTGGGTCTGTGGGGTAGTGGTGCAGAGATCTACCTGTCTTGGGGCCATGCAAGACCACGATTCTGTTTGTAAGTTCCCCAATAAATATCCTCTACTGACACGACACACTGGATTTGTCTGCCTGCTTCTTTGGTTTCTCAGCTCCTTCTGTGTTTGGAGCTGGCTTTGCATATATGGCCTTTTCACAAAACAGAAACCAAATTGGTATCGGTGTATTTATTTTTATTTTATTTTGAGATAATCATACATTCACATTGAGTTATAGGTAACAATACAAGAAGGAGATCCCTTTACCTAGTTTTTGCCAATAGAAATATCCTGCAAAACTGCAGTACAATATCACAACCAGGATATTGACATTGACACGGTCAAGATACAGAACAATTCAATCACCATTAGGATCACTCATGTTGTCTTTTTATAGCCACATCCAAGAATGTTATGTAAGTGAAATATGTAACCTTTTGGAATTGGCTTTTATTCACTCAGTCTAATTCTCTGGAAATTCTACCCAGTTGTGATGTGTCTCAATAGTTTGTTCCTTTTCATTACTGAGTAGCATTGGAGGGNTTTATTCACTCAGTCTAATTCTCTGGAAATTCTACCCAGTTGTGATGTGTCTCAATAGTTTGTTCCTTTTCATTACTGAGTAGCATTGGAGGGTATGGATGTGCCACACTATGCACCCATTAAAGGACAATTAGTTTGTTTATGGTTTTTGGCTATTACAAATAAAGCTAGTATGAACTTTCATGTTCAGGTTTTTCTGTGAACTTAAGTTTTTATTTCTCTGGAATAAATGCCCAGAGGAGCAGTTCCTGGGTTGTATGGTAGTTGCACATTTAGTTTTTTTGAAGGAACTACGAACCCATTTTTCAGAGTGGCTGTATCCTTTTACATTTCTATCAGCAATGTATAAATGCTCCAGTTTCTCTGCATCCTGGCCAGTATTTTTAAATTTTAGCCATTTTAATAGGCAAATAGCAGTATTTCATTGTGATTTTAGTTTGCATTTCCCTAATGAATAGTAATGTTGACCATATTTCCTTGTGCTTATTTGCTATTTATTCTCTTTGGTGAACTGTATCTTCACATCTTTTTGGCTACTTTCTAATTAGATTGCTTGTGTTTTTACTATTGAGTTTTAAAGTCCTTTATATATTCTAGATACTAGCCCTTTGTTAGATATGTGGTTTGCAAATCTTTTCTTTTTTTCTCATTTGGTAGCTTGTTTTTTTCCCTCCTCTTACCAGTATTTTTCACAGAGCAAAAGTTTTTTATTTTAATAAAGTCTGATCTATCAATTTTCTTTTTTTGAATTGTGCTTTTGGTATCAAGTCTAAAAATTCCTTGCCTAAACCTTACATGTGAAGTTTTTTTCCTATAAGTTTTATAATTTTGAGTTTTTCATTTAGGTTTGTGATAATTGAGTTAATTTTATATAAAGTGTAAGGTTTAGGTGGGTTCATTTTTTTGCTATGGATGTCCAATGGCTCCAGCACCATTTGTTGAAAAAAGTTATCCTTCCACCATTAAATTTCCTTTACATCTTTGTAAAAAATTCACTGGGCATATTTATGGTACTCTAGTTCTTAGTTATTGAGTCTGTTCCATTGATCTATATGCCTGTTCCTCCACTAATACCACACAATTTTGATTTCTGTAGCTCTATAATAAGTCTTCAAATCAAGTAGTTATTTTTCTTATTGTATTCTTTTTACAAACTGTTTTCACTATTCTAGTTCCTTTGTTTATCCTTATAGAATATCAAAGTTATACAAGCTTCATAAAATGAATTGGGAAATGTTCCCTCCTATATTCTGGAAAAGAATATTTAGAATTGGTGTTAATTCTTCTTTAAACATTTGGTAGAATTCTCCAGTAAAACCAACAGGGTCTGGAGATTTCTTAATTAGAAGTTTTAAAACATATGAATTTAATTTGCTTAATAATTATAGGGCTATTTCATATCAGGTGAGTTATGGTAGTGTGTGCTTTCTGAAGAATTAGTGTATTTCATCTAAATTATCAAATTTACATGTTTAGAATTGTTCGTAGTATTAATTTATTACCCTTTTGATGTCTTCAAGATCTGCAGTGATATCCCCTATTTCATTTATGATTTTGGTAAATTTGTGTCTTCTTTTTTCCTTGGTTAGCCTACGTAGAAGGTTGCCAGCTTCATTCATCTTTTCAAAGAACCAACATTTCCCCTTGATTTTATCTATTATTTTTCTATTTTCAGTGTCACTGTCTTCTGTTATTATCTTCACTATTTCCTTCCTTCTGCTTGCTTTGGGCTTATTTGGCTCTTCTTTTTCTAGGTTCTTGAGATGGGAACCTAGATTATTGATCTGAGACTTTTGCTCTTTTCTAATGTAAACATTTAGTATTTTAAATTTTCCTTTCAGCACCGCTTTAGTTGCATCCCTCATATTTTGATAGTTTCTACTTCCATTTTCATTCGATTTCAGTGTGTGCGTGTATGTGTGTGTAATTTCTTGTAGGGAAGGAACGATAATTTTCTCTCTACCTTTCATAAGTTCTAATTAGGACTCCTGTAACAAAAGACAGATTAACAATAGAAAAACAAATAATGTGTATATTAACAGGCAGTCTGGGCTCAGTGTGCATCCCCTGGTTTCTGCCCTCCACCTCCTCTGCAGAAGATGGACCTGAGAGCAGACGATGTCACCAGCGGGGAGGATTACCAATGAATGAGTGACTGGGAAGTGCGGGGCAGCTATCACAACAGTTCACGTGGGAGCTGCTGGTGGATTCTGGATATATTTTGAGGGTAGAAGCAACAGAATGCACTAATGCATTGGACATGTGGGGTGAGGGAAAGAGAGGTGTGAAGGATGAATTATCATCTTGGCCTGAGCAACTGAGAGATGCAGATGTCATTTATAGGGAGTCCCAAGGGGAGGACAGGTTTGTGAATCAAGAGTTTTCTTTGGGAAACATTATACTTTAGATGCCTCAAATGGCACCGTCGTGTAGGCAGCTACATGTGCCAATCATATAGACTAGAGGTGTCAGTGTGGGCATCCCTACCCTGTTGATGACATCAAAGCTATGGGGAAGGACAACTGTACCTGGTGGGGTCAACACACAGGAGACGAGGTCCAAGGACTGAGCCCAGGCTCTGCTGATACAGACTGAAATTAGATAAGATACAGCAGCTTGGGCTTTCTTCTTGGCGGTGCCTATGCAGGTGGCAGCCATCATGGTCACCCTCAGACCCCTTGTGAAGCCCAAGATCGTCAAAAAGAGGACCAAGAAGTTTATCAGGCATCAGTCAGACCAATATGTCAAAATTAAGTGTAACTGGCGGAAACCCAGAGGTATTGACAACAGGGTTCAGAGAAGATTCAAGGGCCAGATCTTGATGCCCAACATTGGTTATGGGAGCAGCAAGAAAACAAAGCACATGCTGCCCAGTGGTTTCCGCAAGTTCCTGGTCCACAACGTCAAGGAGCTGGAAGTGCTGCTGACGTGCGACAAATCTTACTGTGTGGAGATTGTTCATAACGTTTCCTCCAAGAACTGCAAAGCCATTGTGGAAAGAGCAGCCCAGCTGGCCATCACAGTCACCAATCCCAATGCCAGGCTGCGCAGTGAAGAAAATGAATAGACAGTGCATGTGCATATTTTATTTGTGTTTAAATAAAACCATAAAAACTGCAAAAAAAAAAAAAAAAAGATATAGCAGCTTGGGAAACTACTTCTTTGATTGAGTCTGTTTTCTTGGTGAAACCGGAAGCAAGGCCAGCATCTGAGAATAAGGACAGAGGATCAGGTATGAAATGGCCGTGTTGGAGGCTGAGGCCGAGTTGACCAGGACACCAAGCAGTGTGGACAGTCCGCTTGAGGGTTGTTGTCAGGAACTCAACATGCACCTCGTCAGGACGGTTATATGTGTGTCTCAGCCAGGAGCCGCTGTGAGGGTACAGATGTGGAGCAGGCGGAGGTGGGCTTGGCACAGTTGAGATCTGGGTTGGAGCACATGGCGGGGAGGGAGATGGTGGGAAGTTCAAGGCTTCCCTGAGTCAGTCTCCTCTCTGCTCCCCGCTGACATCGGTCCTGCTTACAATGACGGCTGAGTTTTCACTGGTACCCTCCCCTGTCCCTCTGCCCCTTTTCCATCTCTCTGCCCTGCCTCTCATTCATCCCTCTGGGCCTCAGCCTTCCTCCTCCTCTTGCCCTCCTCCTCCTTTAGTTTCTCATCCTGCCCATAAGCCACCTCAGCCAGAAAACCGGCACCAGCCCTTTGAAGGCATAGTCATAGTGACTTTCTCTGGGTGACAAGATTCCTACCTGCATGCAAGGCCCGAGCTGACTTTCTTAGAACTCAGGCCCACCGAGCCTAGCCACAGCTGCATGCAGCTGACCAACGGGCTCCAGGCCCACTGTGCATTAGGCCCACTGTGCAAGGGGAAGGCAGTCTCTGGACCACTTGCTCCACGGTATTCTGCTGTCAGGAGCTCTGTGGTCTGGCAGAGGGGGAGACCTGCCCAGGTAAAGAGGACTGTGGTAAACACTGGGATGCCCACCCCACGGCCCCCTTGGGGCTGAAGGACTGGCTCTCCCAGCCCCAGGGAGCGCTGCTGTCAGCCCTCTCAGAAATGGCTGCGGCTGAAAACAGCCCTTTTAGTCAAAGGTCAAGTCACTTCCTGGGGCAGCCTGCGTCCCACAACTGGTCAACACCCAGTCATAAAGGCCTGGCTTCCTCCCCCAGCTGACGACGCCTCAGAAGGGTCACCCCAGCCTCAGAGCTCCCTGCGTGGTGAGCTGAGCCCTCCACTGAGGCAACACAGCTCAACTCCCGTCTTTCCCCAGTCCCTGCTGCCGTCCCCTGCCTTCCCAGGTGTTGGCCTTGATACACTCTCTGCACTCTAATCTCCACCTCGAGTCTGCCTCCTGGGGAGCCCAGCTTGCAACAGTTGATACCAGGAGCCAATCAAGAAAGCAGATGCTAAGAGCGGATTTCCTATCCTTCAGATAGGCATAGCACCAAACCCACACTAGTCCTCCAAATTAGTCCCTTCACTGGGCCATCATTGCGTGTGTCACCTTGTGGTTCTCAAGCCCAAATCCTTCATCCAATGTAAGTTGCACCTATGCTTTCTCCTCTGTGGCCCCCATCTTCATACCAAGCCCCCGTTTCTTGGGTGGGTATGAGGATACTAGGAGCTGCACCTATTATGTCACACTGGGGTCTGGTATTTGGGGCTGGGAGATAGAGGACAGAATTCAGGGCTACAGACAGCTGGAAGTTGAGGGGCACCAATGTCAGAAGCGATGTTGACAGCAGCGGGTGGCCAGCAGCACTCTCAGGAGCTGGGAAAATAGGTCCTTTAGCCCGAAAGGGGTTGTAGGGGTGCATCCCAATGCCCACTGCAGTCCGTTCTACCCGGGCCAGTCTCTCTCCTCTGCCGGACAACCGTGGTGGGAACTGGAGGGAGCACACTGAACTCTGTGTGAAACGCCCCTCACACCCTCGACCTACCCCCCTTGACATGAGCGTCATTTCCTAAAACCAGCAGAAGACCACATATTGTGTGATTCTATTCTCACGAAAGCCCAGAGCAGGGAAATCTAGAGGGACACCAAGTATATTAGTGGTCACTTAGGGCAGTGTTGGGGTTGGGGAGTGGAGGAAGATGGGCTTTATAGATAAAAGGTGCAGCGTTTCTTGTTGAGGTGATAAAAATGTTCTGAACTTGATTGTGGTGATGGTCGACCCCATCTGTGAATATATGGAAAACCATTGAATTGTACACTTTAAAGGGGGGAGCTGTGTGTCAATTTTATTTCAATGAGACTATTGTTCGTTCGCCTGTAATCCTAGCACTCTGGGAGGCTGAGGCAGGCGGCTCATTTGAGCTCAGGAGTTTGAGCCCAGCCTGGGCAAGAGTGAGACCTTGTCTCTATCAAAAATAGAAAGAAATTAGCTGGACAACTAAAAATATGTAGAAAAAAAATTAGCCAGACATGGTGACACATGCTTGTAGTCCCAGCTACTCGGGAGTCTGAGGCAGGAGGATTGCTTGAGCCCAGGAGTTTGAGGTTGCTGTGAGCTAGGCTGATGCCAGGCAATCTGGCCCAGGCAACAGAGTAAAGACTCTGTCTCAAATAAAAAAAATAAAAAATAAAAAAAAATAAGGCTGTTGTTAAAACGGCAGGAAGAGCATGGGTGGAGCTGGGCAGCCAGCAACAGAGACTCTCGTCTGTTGGCTTTGCCCCTGAGCTGGCAGGATGAGGGCTCAGCAGCCTAGTGGCCAGGCACCTGCCACCTGAGAACAGATTTGCTAAAACACCCAGTCCCATGAATGTTGGCACTCACCCAGCTCACTGGTCAACAAGGTGAGGCTGATGATTCATAAGGAGACATGGGAAAGGGTCTTAGTTTGGGTTCTCAAGAAGCAGAGCTTAAGATAAGAACCCGGGGCAGGTGGTTTATTTCGGAGGTGGTGGTCCCAGGCAGCAGGAATGAGCAACTGGGGAAGTGAGACAGAGAAAGGAAGGAAGCCGGTCAGGATGTTACTGAGTAGCTTCTGCTGTGAACACTTGGGGACTGATCCCTCTGGGGACCCTCTGAGACAGGCAAGGCCGGGACTCAGGTGAGGCAAGCAAGGCACTTAGGATGCCAAATTTAAGAAAGGGCTTGCTGTCTGACACCGATCCTGCCCGCACACGACCCCGATGGTAAGTTCCTCGTCTTTGGCACCCTGAGCACCTCTCTTGCCTTATCCTGTTCTGAAAGGCTCCAGAACTCACCTCACGCCGTCCCACCAAGCAACGAGGAAGCTGGGGTATCTAGTCACTGATCCTGCCCCTGTAGATTGGTCATTATCCCTGGGTTATTAACCCTGGCATGTCCAGCCCACTGACAGAGACCCAGAGGACAGAAGCCGTTGTCCTTATTCCCATCCACCATGGATGCAGGGGAACTCAGAGGTTGGCTGAGGCCATAGGGGTCAGGCATCAACAGCATCTGCACTAGACAGTGAGCACTGGCTTAGAGACAGAGTTCAAGGAGGACGGTAGTATTTCCCCCTCTTCCCCTGCTCCTCCCACCTCCTGCTGCCTGGACATTGGAAGCTAGCTGAGGAATCACTTAGAGAAACTGGCTTATGTTTCCTGGAATCTGGGAGACGCTGGGGCTAGCGGCCTCTCCCTGCCTGAGAAATTCTCAAAGTGAGGTGCCTAGGTGACAGAGCAAAGAGGTGGGGTTACATGGGGAAGGCCTGCACTTGGAAAGCTGTCTGGGTACCGTGGGCATGAGCTTATCGTGGGCCGAAGTGAGCCCCAAGGAGGGGAGCTGGATTCACAGGTGCTGAAATCATCCTACTCAAGGAGATTCCTGGGGAGCCTGGGTGTCCCAGCAGGGGAGTCTGGAAGATGCACTGTCAGAAGCCAGGGGCTGAAGGGGAGTCCTGAACAGCCAGGCTTAGAAGGTGTCACCAAGTCAGTGACAGGGGTTTCTGAGAAACCCACAGACATGCTCCAAGGGAGAGAGTCAGTCTTGGGCATGGCACCTGGAGGGCATCTATGCCCAGTTATTATGGGAGCAGTCCTTCTGCAGCCTCTCTGCTCCCTACCTTCCCTCCCTCTCCCACCCCAAGCCTGGAGCAGGGAGAGGCAACAGGGTGAACCAGAAGAAGAAATGGAAGAACAAAGAAAGGAGAGAGAGGGAAGAAGCCACCCCCTCCCCTGGCTCCAGTGCAGTTTTCTCAGCCTAAGGAAGGCCCAAACTGGAGGAGGGGGAAATGCTAAAGTAGATAAGAGATCAAAGTTTTCATATTAGATAAGACCGGACTTCTTTACTATCTAAAAAAAAAAGAGGACTATTAATAAAAAGAGGATTAATACCCGAGTGTGACTCGGAAAGGTATGGGGTCTGCCTGAGAAGTCGCACGTGTGGAGGAGGGTGAGTCAACAGAGCGGTGGTGCAGGTCTGCAGGGCAGTGGTGACAATAAAGTAGTCATTTTCTGCTGGAACCCTGCTGGATTCATACAATCAATAAACCTATGGTCTCTGTTCTAGCTTTGCCCAAATGTGCCAAAGTGGCACTATTTTAAAATTCCCTATGTGTTTCTAAAATTTGTTCAGAACATAGAACAGAGGAGGAATGTGATTAACTGGCACCCTCAAATCCGCAGCAACAAGGGAGGGCCCAGGCCTTGCTCACTGATGCTATCTCCAAGGCGAAGGGGTTTGCTGGGAACAGAGCAGCCGCCCAGTGGTGCCTGCTGTCGCCTCTTCCCCTCAGAGAGACCTCAGATGTTGAGATACGATTGAGACAGCCCAGACAGGAAGCTCTAAGAACCAGAATGTTACCGATAAGGCTGGAATTGGCATGCGGGCAGGGCACTCTGGCCAGCGTCTGTTAGTAAATAGCTTGAACATCATCTCTGAGAAAACTGGACTCCACAAGCTTGTTGATGGCTCAGTGACAGGTGGCAAGGGATTCTCCTTGTAACCCGAGGCCATAGCCCAGGGCCTTGAAAATTTCATGCACACACGTCGATCATCTTGGTTCCGGTCAAAATGCAGATTCTGCTTCATCAGGTCTGGGGTGGGGCCAAGAGTATGCATTTCTAACAAGGTCCCAGCTGATACCAATGGTCTGGACCATGAACCGTATTTTTGCAGTAGCAAAGATTTCAAAAGGAACACTAGTTCTCAGTCTTAGCTGTGCATTAGAATCATGCGGGGGTATTTGCAATAAACTCAAAGATTCAGACTTCATTGAACTGAGGAGTGGGGTCCTGGCACTGATATTTTTTTTAAACTCCCCGTGATTCTATAAACAGACAAGGTTGAGAAAACACTGGTTTAGAATATATAAGAATGTTATTATTTATTTATGGAAGATAAATGTGGCTGAGGAGTAAATGGAGGAGTGTCTACCTGAATGGACAAACTATTATGATCTCCACCTGTGAGGTTGAAAAAAACCAAGGGCCTGGTCCGTACCACTCCCCATCTGCACCCCTGTACATTACACCAACACACGAGATGCCCACTGATAAAAGCGCCCTTCCACCCTAACCACCATCCAGCTGCAGATATCGCTACACCATCAAGGCTAGAACTGGTTCCACTGGATGGATTGTGGTTGCTTTGAACCGTCTGCAGAAGGAAGGGAAGACGCACGAAATAGAGCTGCCATCTGTGATGAAGTCTGGTGTGAACACATCACAGAAATGTCCATAGGCCACTCTGATAAACCCTTCTTCTCTCAAGTCTCAGATTTAAATTTTTTCGTTTGACACAAGTCAATGATGGCAATACCTTGAGACCAGTCACTCTGAAAAGTTCTGAAGTGGTTTATATATTAGTTTCCCAGGGCTCCTCTAACAAATCACTACAAACCCGAGTGGCTCAAAACAACAGAAATTTAATCTCTCAGAGCTCCTGAGGCCAAAAGTCCAAAATGCAGGCCTTGGCTGGGCAAGCTCTCTCAGCGGCCCCGGGGAAGAATCTGTCCCGTGCCTCTCCCGGCCTTGGGTGTTGTTGGCAGTCCTTGGCATTCCTTGGCTCATAGATGCATTGTTCCAATCTTTGCCTCCATTATCACGTGGCATTGTACCTGTGTGTCTGCTTCTCTGTGTCTCTTCTTCTTGTAAGGAGACCAGTCATGTTGGATTCGGGGCACACTTTTGTACGACCTCATCTTAATTAATTACATCTGCAACGGCCCTATTTCCAACTAAGATCATATTCCGAGATTCTAGGAAGAAGATGAGTTTGGGGGAGACAATATTCAACCCAGTATACTTACCTTAAAAGTGAAAAGATCCCTAAGGCTGTCACAGGTACAGTCAGCCCTCTGTATCCATGGGTTCTGCATCTGTGGATTCAACCGATCTTGGATGGAAAATATTCAGGAAAAAAAAAGGATAGTTGCATCTGTATTAAACATGTACAGACCTTTTTGTTTGTACCTTGTCATTATTACCTAAACAATATATTCTAACAGCTATTCACATAGCATTTACATTGTATTAGGTACCATAACTAATCTTTTAAAACGCTGTATTAGGTATTGTAGTCATCATAATTAATCTAGGATAATCAAAGCATACAGGAGGATGTGCCCCTACATGCACCTGCCCCAATTCTTGCCAGGCTGCATGCAAAACTCCCTACGGAGCTGCCAGGAGTTAGTTACAAGAAACAATGGTGATCTAGCACCTCTTACATTATCTTGGATAGAGCTTGAGCCCATCCTTCAAAGCGAAGTATCACAAGAATGGAAAAACAAGCACCACATGTACTCGCCATCAAATTGGTACTAACTGATCAACACTAAGGTGCTCATATTCACTGGGTGCTGGTCAGGTGAGGGGGGAGGGTAAACTCACAACTAATGGATGCAGAGCACACTGCACGGGGGAAGGGCATGCTTGTAGCCCTGGTGTGGGCAAGGCAGTGGCATTATATGTAACCAAAGTGTTTGTACCACCATAATATTCCAAAATAAAAAATAAAATAAAATTTAAGGAATTTCAAAATTGACATTAACATTTAAAGAAAATGTAAAGAAAGCTAACAGAAGAGCCCTACTCTGGGTTTGAACTCTGTGTGTGTGTATTTCCTTGCTCTCTTGCAGGACTTCCTGTTTCTGCAGATTTTGCCCTCACCTCATTAGCTCTGGAAGTCACTGGGCACTCATGCAACCTGTCAGCCAGTACAGAGCATCCTTGTTTTGCTGTCGTCTTTTTCTTCGCCAGGGCACTCTCCACTGAGGCTGGTGTGTCCTCCTGGCACAGTGGACGCTTCCCATGGGCTCAGCTGCCAAACTTGCTGGGTGTGGCCATTGACTTCAGGTGTCAGGCAGTGGACACACAGGGGAGGCCCCTCGTGGTTTACTGGACAAGCCCTGGAACATACGATTTCCACAAAAACAAGCCATTATGTTTTTCAGGAGCAATGGATTTTCCCACGCATGTTTACACATATCTCATTACGTCCCCACGCCCTCATGGCGGCTCTATTGCATACTACATAGAAACGCCCTAATCTCTTAGCAAAATGTGACCTACAGACCAGCCACGCCAATATCACCTAGAAGCTTGTTAGACATGCAGAACGGCAAGCCCAGACTTGCTAAATCATAACCTGCAGCTTAACATGATTCCCAGTTGATCCGTGTGCACGTTAAAGTTTGCATTGAACCCAAGAGTTAAAATTTGCATTGAACCCGAGAATTAAAATTTGCATTGAACCCAAGAATTTCTCTCTCCACAAAGGTGGGGAGAAAAGAGGAGAAGAAAATGTCAGAACATTGTGAGAAGTGCGTGCAGCAAGTTCTAAGCTCTTGCTGGAAGTGGATTGCTTTTTGCTTTGTTTTGCTCTTTGGTAGAAACTGTTGACTAGACTATGTTTTGCACAAAGTGGAGGCTTTCAGCGACACACAGAAGCAGGGGACTGACTTGTGCCACAGAGGTGAAAATCCAGCAGGCCCTGGAACTGGTATTTGGACCAAGCTGTAGCTAGTTCTTAGAAACTCCAGGACTTAACCCAGTGCCCCCAAAATAGTCCCTGTAGGAAGGAAAGGAAGGAGGGAGGGAAGAAGGGAAGGACACCAGAGACTTTTAACACTGTGCGGGGAACAGGTGGAAAACTGACATCTTTTTTTTTGACACAGAGTCTTGCTCTGTTGCCCAGGCTAGAGTGCCATGGTGTCAGTCTAGCTCACAGCAACCTCAAACTCCTGCGCTCAAGCAATCCTCCTGCCTCAGCCTCCCAAGTAGCTGGGACTACAGTCAAGTGCTACCATGCCCGGCTAATTTTTGTTTTTCTATATTTTTAGTTGTTTGGCTAATTTCTTTCTATTTATAGTAGAGACGGGGTCTCGCTCTTGCTCAGGCTGGTTTCAAACTCCTGAGCTCAAGCAATCCACCTGCCTCAGCCTCCCAGAACGCTAGGATTTCAGGCGTGAGCCACCGTGCCCAGCTGAACTGACATCTTTTGATATTTGGTCTTCTAAAACATGAACATGACATATCTCTACACCTATTTAGGAGTTCTTTAATGTCTTTAAATAAAATTCTATAATTTTCTCTATAAAAGTTCTTGCTCATTTTGTTATCTTTACACCTAGATACTTTGTGTTTATTGATGCCATTATAAAAGAAATCTTATATTTTTTTAAATTATATTTTAAAGCTACCTTTTACTGAGCTCTAGAAAAGAGCTATAGAAATGTATCTTAAGCAAGTGAACATTTGTGTATCATCAGCTTTTCATTCAGCAATCTTAATATATTCCTTTGGAAACGTTAATATTTTATCTGTAGATCCTTTGGGGTTTTTCACATTTATTCATCCACATTTGTAGATTCCTTTGAGTTTTTTCCTAGATCATCTGTACATAATGACATTTTTAGTTCTTCTTTTCTAGTCTTTATGCCATTCATTTCTTCTTCTTGACTTACTGTACAGGTTAGTAACTCCAGTACCAGGTAGCAGTGGCAGAAGAGTAAGTATATTTTTCTTATTCCTAATTTCAAAGGAATTACTTTCAACATTTCCTTGTTGATAATGATATTTGCTGTAAGTTTTTATACTATATTTTCAAAGAAGTTCCATCTTTAAAAATTTTTTTCATAAAGAAATGTTGAGGCCGGGTGCAGTGGCTCATGCCTATAATCCTAGCACTCTAGGAGGCCGAGGCGGGAGGATTGCTCAAGGTCAGGAGTTTGAAACCAGCCTGAGCAAGAGTGAGACCCCATCTCTACTAAAAATAGAAAGAAATTAATTGGCCAACTAATATATAGAAAAAGTTAGCTGGGCATGGTGGCGCATGCCTGTAGTCCCAGCTACTTGGGAGGCTGAGGCAGGAAGATTGCTTAAGCCCAGGAGTTTGAGGTTGCTATGAGCTAGGCTGATGCCACGATACTCTAGCCCGAGCAACAGAGTGAGACTCTGTCTCAAAAAAAAAAAAAAAAAAAAAAACCAGAAAAGAAATGTTGAATTTTTTCTCTTAACCTTTTTAATGAAATGCAATATGCATGCAGAAAATGCCTCTATCATAAGTTCATGAATTCCCAGAAACTGAATCCATGTGTATGACCAACACTGAGATAAAGGGATGGAATATTATCAGTCCCTGAGAAACCCACTTTCCATCTCGCCACTCAGCCCACAGAGATAACCAGTTTTGGTTACAGAAGTAACCAATATCACACCCCTGGAAAAAAAATGATACCACACCTCTTTTATCCGCTTTTTGGTTCCTATATAAATGAACTCATATAGTATGCTTGTCTTTGTACCTGGCTTCTTCTGTGCAACTTTAGCTTGGTAGGAGTCACCTATACTGTTTTATATAATTGGAGGTAATCCATTTTCGTTGCTGTAATGCATTCCATTGTGAGAATATACCAGAATATGTTTCTCCATCCCACTATTGATGGCATTTGCATGGTTTCCAGGACTCTATTATGAATAATGCTGCTATGAATATTGTAGTACATGTCTGTTGTGAAATGTATCCATTTGTATCAGATATATACTTTGGAGTAGAATGGACAAGGCATATGATATGGTAATGTTCCACTTTAGTAGATAATGACACACCATCTTTTTTCTTTTTTTAAAATATTTTTATTTTAGCGTATTATGGGGGTATAAGTGTTAAGGTTACGTATATTGCCCATGCCCCCCCACCTCAAGTCAGAGCATCAAGCGTGTCCGTCCCCCAAACTTTGCACATCTTACTCATTGTGTTTGTACATACCCATCCCCTTCTCCTCCCTCCCACCTGCCGGACACCTGATAAATGTTATTCCTATATGTCCACTTAGGTGTTGATCTGTTAATACCAATTTGCTGGTGAGTACATGCGGTGCTTGTTTTTCCATTCTTGAGATACTTCCCTTAGTAGAATGGGTTCCAGCTCTGTCCAGGAATATACAAGAGGTGCTATATCACCATTGTTTCTTAAAGCTGAGTAGTACTCCATGGTATACATATACCACATTTTATTAATCCACTCATGAATTGATGGGAACTTGGGTTGTTTCCATAGCTTTGCAATTGTGAATTGTGCTGCTATAAACATTTGAGTGCAGGTGATTGACACACCATTTTCCAAAGTAGTTGTACCAATGTACAGTTCCACAAGAATTGGAGAGTTTTACTTGCTCCATATGGATTTTATCAAACAGTTGTCCTGAATCTGTTGAGATTATCATGTAATCATCTGATTTTTTTCCATAAATCTTTTAATGTGGTGAATTAAACTTATTTTTTCCAATGAAAACCAACCTTTTATTCCAGGAATACATTCGAGTTGGTCAAGATGTACATTTCTGTACACTGCTTGATTCAGGGTATTGCTATTTTGTTTAAGGTCTGTACGTCTAACTTCATCAGTGGGTTTGGCCTAGACAGTATTTTCATTGTTGGTAAGAATCCCGGCCTCCTGAAAGGTTATGAATGCTAAGATAAACCCTCCATCTCTAACAGTCTTTGACTCCCAGATTCTCCCATACAATTCAGAAAACTACAGATTCAATTTCCTCCCTATAAATGTGACAAATGTTTAGCCCAGGCATTCCCCAGTCAGAAGAATGAAGCACAGCTCCTCCATTGATCCTCCAAGTATCCTTGGTTATATGTGCATGTCTGCTAAAGCCCCTGAATTAGATGAGATCTCACACAATCATAAGGAATAGATGAAAGCAAGGTTGCAGGAACATAAAAAGACATGAACCTGAGGCCTAGTCTATGGTCTAAAATGCCTACAGTTTGCTGCTGGGAGCTCCTCACCTGTTGCCCTGCCCCCACCCGCTCACTGTGCTGGTGCAGAATGTTGAACTGCCGGATCACGAGTCCTGAATTCCTCCCTCTTCTCTCCCTAGTTGCCAAGATACTAAACACAATGGCCTACACAGGAAATAGGTGAAAAAAAGCATTTGCGCCTCCTCAACCAAGCCAGTACAGACATTTCTCAATTTTTCTTCTTGGAGAGAACTTCGTCTGCAAAAGCTTCCCAAACAGCACCCCAGGGGGTTTAGTAGGGAATGGGATACTTACATGGTCTCAAAGACTCTCCCACAAATGGCTTATTAATTATAAAGGGGAAAATATTAAGTTTGCTATTGTTGGACATCTTAGCCAAGTGAACATGATTCATATGACCAATACTGGGACTAATCGATGTCATGAATCCCCTGAGAAGGGCGCACACGTTCTTTGGCGATTTTACCAAAAATGTTAAACCTAATCACGAGGAAATGCCAGACAAACCGAAATTGAGGGACATTCTACAAAATAACTGGCCTAGATTCTTCAAAAGTTGACAATGTATTGAAAACAGAGAGACAGGTCCACAGTTTGAGATCAAAGGCAAGTTAAAGGGACTTAATTAAATGAGATGAATAGCTCTGGATTGGATCCTGGACCAAGGAAAAGAAGTTCTATAAAGGACATTACTGAGATAATTGACGTCATTGTAAAATGAACTTTTTAAGGTAGTTGATTGTGTCAACATTAAATTTCTTGATTTTGATAATAGTACATAAGAGAATATCGTAAGAGAAAATATTTTTTTAAGAATATTCATACTGAAGTGCTTACAGATGAAGGAATATGATGCCTGTAATTTTTCTCAAATGATTCAGAAAATAAACTATGTATATATCACATATATAGAGAGAAAATGGTGAAGTAAGTACAGTTATGTGCCACATAATGACATTTCAGTTAACACGCTGCATATATGACAGTAGTCTCATAAGATTACAATGCAGCTGGAAACACCTAGTGATGTCACAGCTGTCATAATGTCGTAGCAGAACACATTACTCATGTTTTTGTGGTGAAGCTGGTGCTTTTATACAACTGTGCTGCCAGTCATATAAAAGTATAGCACATACAGTTATGTACCGTACATAATACTTGATAATGATGATAAGA
The DNA here is from genome assembly GCA_008750895.1 of Mirza zaza. Classification (NCBI taxonomy): domain Eukaryota; kingdom Metazoa; phylum Chordata; class Mammalia; order Primates; family Cheirogaleidae; genus Mirza; species Mirza zaza. Next base: position 22,270 of record VSMD01104886.1, read on the forward strand.
GACTATGTTACTGGTTTATGTATTTACTACACTATACTTTTTGCAGTTATTTTAAAGTGTACTTCTATGTATATTAAAAAAAATTAACTGTAAAACAGCCTCAGGCCAGTCCTTCAGGATGTCCAAAAGAAGTCATTGTTATCACAGGAGGTGACAGCTCTGTGTGTGTTATTGCCCCTGTAGATCTTTCAGTGGAACAAGATGTGGAGGTGGAAGACAGTGATATTGATGATCCTGACCATGCATAGGCCTATGTTAATGTGTTTGTGCCTTAGTTTTTAAGGAAAAAGTTTAAAAAGTAAAGCAACATTTTTTAAAAATAGCAAAAAGCTTATAGAATAAGGATATACAGAAAAAAATTAGTTTGCACAGTTGTACAATGTGTTTGTGTACGACTGTACTATGTGTTTGTGTACAACTGTACAATGTGTTTGTGTGGTTTTTTTTTTTTTTTTTTTAGACAGAGTCTCACTCTCTTGCCCGGGCCAGAGTGCCGTGGCATCAGCCTAGCGCACAGCAACCTCAAACTCCTGGGCTCAAGCGATCCTCCTGCCTCAGCTTCCCAAGTAGCTGGGACTACAGGTATGCACCACCATGCCCGGCTAATATTTTTCTATATATTTTTAGTTGGCCAATTAATTTCTTTCTATTTTTAGTAGAGACATGGTCTCGCTCTTGCTCAGGCTGTTTTGGAACTTCTGACCTTGAGTGATCCTCCCCTCCCCCACCCCACCTTGGCCTCCCAGAGTGCTAGGATTACAACAGGCGTGAGCCACCTCGACAGCCTGTGTGTTTGTGTTTTAAGCTAAGTGCTATTATAAAAGAATCAAAATGTTTAAAAAATTAAAAAGTTTATAAAGCAAAAAGTTACAGTAGCTAAAGTTAATTTATCACTGAAGAAATTTGTTTTACAAATTTAGTGTAGCCTAAGTGTACAGTGTTTATAAAGTCAACAGCCATGTACAGTAATGTTCTAGGTCATTCACATTCACTCACCACTCACTCACTCACTGACCCAGAGCAATTTCTAGTGCACAAGTTCCATTTATGATAAGTGCTCTATACATGTATACCATTTTTTTCTTTATATACTATATTTTCTCTATACATTTTCTATGTTTATATAAACAAATACCACTGTGCTACAATTGCCTACAGTATTCAGCATAGTAACATGCTGTACAGGTTTGTAGCTTAGGAGCAATAGCCTCTACCATACAGTCTAGGTGTGTGGTAGGCTGTACCATCTAGGTTTGTGTAAGTGAATTCTATGATGTTCATGCAACAATGAAATCATCTAACAGTGAATTTCTCAAAATTCACCATCGTTAAGTGACTTATGCCTGTATGTCAAAATGTTAACACTTGGTGCATTTGGGAGAAGAATATACCAGAGTTCATTGGATAGTCTTGCAATTTTTCTTTTCTGGATAATATTTCAAAATGATAAGAAAAAAAAAAAGATTTGCACTTCTAGCAAATGGGAAACTACAGAGGTAAAATAATAAAGGTCACTTTGGTGGTTAGGAATATAAAGTGTAGTTATTAACACATGCATGGGTCTAGATCTCTTGATGGGAGATTGCCCATCTTCTTAGCAACCCTCAAGGTAGAGATCATCACCTCCTTGTACGGATGAGAATGATGAGGTTTAGTGAGGTGAAATAAGGCACCTGACAGATCAACAAAGAGGACATAAAAATGCCACCTTCTTTTCTAATCAGGGCCACATCCCCAGGGAATTTATGGCACCTGAGGGCTTTAGAGTCACACAAACTTGGGTTAAATGCATTTTCTGAGACCTATCTCTTGCCAGGTGCTACAATGGGCATAGTGAGCAGACATACACACAAAGAGCAAGATGTGATTACAGTGCGTTGGGTGAGATTGCCCAAAGAATGTAAGGGTGGACATGGACAAGGTCTACAGTGAGAAGCAAGAATTTCTAGCAGCCCAAATGGGTAAGAAGTTACTTCTGACTGCCCTAGTGGCTTTGGGTGGCTTCAAGTAGCTCACTCTGTTTCTGGTGAGGATTGATAGCAGTAAGAGAAGGGGCATTGGTGGCCAAGTGGATTTTGTTTTAACCTGGACTGGTGCCAGTTCTGCCCCTTAGGAGACGTGCAGATTTGGGGAAAGTTATCTAAAATACCTGCAGCGTCATTCTAAGGATTGGAGTTCGTGTAGGTGAAACTGGGTATGGCCGGTCCAGGATCTCTTTCAGGAGCTGTGGCACTTGGGTTCCCTGTGGGCAGGTAAAAAGAACACAGAAGTTGATAGCAATCACACTGATGTTACCGTGTTCTCTGGTCATCAAGGACATCAGGACAGGGGTGTCCCCAGCCTGGCTCCAAAATGGACATGATAGGGGATCAGAATATGTCACCCAAATGTGCCACTCTGACATAAGGATTATTTTGAGCTAAAGTCAGTTGAGAAAAACCAGACACAGAATGAGCTCTCTGCCCTTCTCCTACCTACTTGGAAGCAAAACATAAATTCCCTTGTGAAGGTGTCTCCACCTTCCCATGTCAGGAAGGGTGGAACAACCTTGTCGCTAGAGACTAGATGGCATCCAAAGGAGTCTAAGTAAACAAATCTTTCTTAATAATCCTTATCTTATCATTGAATGCCTCCCATTTATTTACCCTCCCACAATCTCCTGCCCCTAGAAAACCCAGAAACCTCTTCCCTTTGTCTTGTCACTTCTTTACAAATTTATCATCTTTTGTCTGAATGGTATAAAAGCCTCCAAGCCTAGCCGCCTCTTTGGGGATTTCTTTCTTTTTTTATGAACCTCGCCCCGCTCCCACATGCCACAAAAAACTTTTTAAAAATTTTTGCTTTTGGCCACATCAATCAAGATACATAAAACTTCTAACATCCAATAAAACATGTATGTTTTTCTTCTGTTAATCTTTTTTTTTTTTTAGGTTATTTTGCAGGCGCAGCTACTGAACCTAAGAAGGGAGAGGAAAATTTTACCTCCTTTTCAACATTCTGAACCAAGCTTAAATAATATAGACAAAAAGGAGGAATAAAACAGTCTTTCACAAACCCCTCTTCTGTACAGGGAACAGGATGGATGTTATCAGCAGAGAAGAAGAGAAGCATCTTGACACGCTACTTTTACTCTTTACTTGGGAGTGTTTTCCCTGGGGCAGAGGTGGACCATTAGCTTCCCTAAGAGTTCTTCATATGGCCCAGGTGCTGAGCATAAAACAGTAGAGGAAAAGTTTTTTTCTCCCCAATATATACTTCTCTTTTTTTTAATTTAAATTAAAAAAATTTTTTTTTGTAGAGAAAGCATCTCACTATGTTCCCCAGGCTGGTCTTGAACTCATGGCCTCAAGAGATCCTCCCACCTCGGCTTCCCAAAGTGCTGGGATTATAGGTGTGAGCCACCAGGCCCTGCCTGCCAATATATGCTTCATAATAATAAATTCAGGCTTCCCCTGTAGACTATGTTTGCAATGTAGACGCTTTTCGCTTTGCAAGTGATGGGGGGGCGGGGGTGATTCCTAGTGTGGATTAGGAAATGAATCTACAATTTAATCAGTAAATCATTCACAAAATGAAAATGTCTCTGCTTTGAATTAGCTGTTGATAGCAATTTTTTGTTTCCTAAATACTTATGGAAATAAGAACATGTCTTTATTAAAGAAAACTTTAAGAATAAAGAGGAATAATCTAACATAGGACAGGTTTTGTTTCTGCCCATTTTATTCTGGGATGTGCTCACCCCCATCCATGTTTGGCATGAGATAGTCACAGCATACACACCACCTTAATCTGCTTTTCTGATCATAAAGATTTCTCTGGGTTTCTACATAGTTTCATTATGATTTTTTCCCTTTCATTATTCATCATTCTTTAAGAGAACCAGCACCTTCTGAGACTCCTGTGATGAAAAGCACCACGACTAAGCTCCTTAGGGTGGAATCACATAATTTCATCTTGTTATCCCTTCTGTGATAAAAGCAGTGCTGGGAATATGACACTTAATACATATTAAGTGTTAAGGGAGGGTTTGCAAAAGATAAATTCTTGGAATAAAGGGCCCTCAAAAGACTAAAATATCTAATCAGTTCTTGCATACAATGTGTGATGTTTCTTGGAAATGCAACTAAAAATACAATATGCTATTAATCACACCTTTCTCCATGTTCAACCCTTCAAAGCAATGTGGTTATACCTTTGATTGCATGCAGGCAACGTTCCTGACTCCTCTTATGGAGGAAATAAATATTTAGTAGTAAGAAAAAAATCTGCTTATTGTAGGTTTTTTCTTTTTTTGGTAATCCACATGGGGAACTAAATTTTAAGGATGGCAATAACTTTTCCGATAAGCTGGTGTTACTACTAACAACATTTAAGCTTTTATGAAACTCAGGCTTCTAACACTTTTTGTTAAGCAAGTGGTCTTTTACCCTACAAATCACTGTGGGATGGTTATTAAATATGAAATGTCCGATTTCCTTATGTACTAAGTTTGATGGTTGATATCTCTGACCTTTCATTTTGACATTCTTGTTTTATGTTTATTGTGAAGGTACCTCCTCAGTCTTTCAAACATACGTTTTGGCTTGTGATTATCTTTCAAAAATTTCTTTACAGCCATTTTTGTGAAACCATGGAGAAGTCAAATATTTGTGTTATTTTTTAATAGAAGTTTTATTGTGGAACCACTGCAGCGCAGACAGCTTGAAATATCAACGACGTCTTTGGGAAGGATGTGGCTAATGCAGGTACAGTATGTCAATGGTTTGAAAATTTCCGTTCTGGTGATTTTAATCTTGAGCCATGTGGGCGATCTGAGACCAAGGTGGATAATGATGAGCTCAAAGCTGTAGTGGAAGCGAATCCATCTCAACCTACGCATGAATTAGCAGCGAGGTTTGAATTTAATTTTCCAACACTATTGGACCATTTGAAACAAATCAGCAAGGTAAAGAAGCTGGATAGATGGGTTCCAGGTGAATTAAATGAGCGTAAGAAGAGAAATCATCTGGAAGCTTGCCTTTCTTTGCTGTCAGGACATAAAGGAGAACCATTTCTACACCATATTGGTATGTGTTATGAAAAATAGATTCTTTTTGACAATCACAAGCATTCGGTTCAATGCTGGATAAAGACGAAGTGCCGAAACACAGTCCAAAACCGAATATTCATCCAAAAAAGCTAATGGTGTCTGTTTGGTGGTCCAGCCGTGTATTATCTACTACAGCTTCATGAAGGCTGGTCAATCAATGACAGTGGATCTACTGCAACCAGTTGGACGGAATCATGAGGATGCTTGAGATGAAGCAGCCGAGATTGGTCAATAGAGAAGACCAATCCTCATACAAGACAATGTTCGACCACATGTCGCACAGACAACACTGCGCAAACTACAGACGCTGGACTTGGAAACTGTCACCCACCGTATTCACCAGACCTTGCACCAACTGACTACCACTTCTTCCAGGCTTTGGGCCACTTCTCCCAAGGAAAAATATTCATTTCTCAACAAGCTGTAGAAAATGTCTTTCATGATTTCATTGCCACTCATTCTTCAGGCTTCTTCACTGCGGGCATAAGCAAGATTAAGATGGCAAAACGGTACCAATAGTTTAGGCACATAATTTGATTAATTACACTGCTTCTCTTTTGAGATATAATAAACTACACTTTTGATTCAAAATCGGACATTTCCTATTTAATGACCTAATAATTGGAAACTGTAGAAAAAACCAGAAAGATTTCCCCTAGCCTTACCCACAACTCTTCTTAATGTTATTAAATGAGAATTTTTAATGCAGTGCAAAGAGATAAGCACCCTAGGCTGTGCTTGAGAAGACATGAGTTCTGGCTCTGGCTCTACCACCAAATCGCTGTGTGATTTTGGGTGAGTCTCTTCACCTCTCTGGACTTAAACATTCCCACTTCGAAAGAGAGAGAGAGAAAGCAGCTAGACGACAATCTATGACAAATATCTGTGATAGTAGTAATTTACACATTTACACTTAGGGTTTATTTAAATAGAGCCTTTTCTTTCTCTTCATTTTAGAGGAAAGGAGGTAGGGTATACTGCTAATCTCTTTTTCTTTCTGAAGTGACACATGGTCTTCTAAACCCTTGGAGGGACGCAGTAAAGTTGCATTTAGGTGGGATGCTCCCAGTAGGTCTGATCCAGCATTCCAGAACCCACTGAATGAATATCTGTGCAGCAAAAGGTGGGCTTGGAGAGGCCATGGTTCTGGAGGCCTCCAGGCTTTAGTTTTGCAGTTTTCCTTCTGCTGCCTTCTCACTGAGTGCCTGGATTCCTCATGTGGGCCCAAAGGTGAGGAACCAAAGCTTTTCTTTTCCAATTATGTCACAGTCTGCCTGTCTTCAGAGCCAGGACGTGGTGGTAGGTTAAATGATGGCCACCCAAAGATATCAAGTCCTAATCCCTGGAACTTGTAAATGTGACTTTATTTGGGGGGGAAAGCCTTTGCAGATGTGATTAAGTCGAAGATCTTGAGATGGGGAGATTATCGTGAATTATCCAGTGGACCCTAAATGCAATCGCACGTGAATTAGAGGCAGAGGGAAGTTTGACACAGAGAGGGGAGAAGGAGGTATGAAGATGGAGGCGGAGCTTGACTGATGTGGCCACAAGCCCAGGACTGCTGGGGCAGCCACCCAGAGCTGGAAGAGGCAAAGAAGGGTCCTCCATCAGAGCGTCCAGAGGAGGGGCAGCCCTGCTGGGTTCCAGCCATCTGGGCTCCAGAACTGTGAGAGGGAATAAATTTCTGATGTTTTAAGCCACTGGTTTGTGATGATTCCTTATGGCAGCAGCTGCAGGAAACAAATACACAGGACAAAGACAGGTGGGTGCCCAGTTCTGCAGGGGCCCATGCCAGTCCTCTGCTCTGGCCCAGGAACCACTGCAGGAGGTTCATCCTTCAGTCCTGGCTGTGCAGGCCTTGTCCCCAAGTCCTCGCCTGACTCCCACATCTTCATCTTGCCTCGTTCTCCATTCAACCATTTATTTAAAAAAGTTGCTGTGCACCAGGCATCGTGCCTGGTACGGAGGAACGGCGGACAAAGGGATCTTAGGAACTCACAACATATGGGTTTTAAATCGGCCCAAGCTGGAGACTGGGCTTGGGGAAATTCCACCTTGGTCCTTTGGGCCTTGCTTAGCTGGGCTAGGGAGGGGATGGTGGCTTCCCCCGCCCTCACCCCACTGCCCGATGAGGCAAGCTCATAGTTTCCACCATGGCCACGTGGATCAACAACACCTGAGAGCCCTTAGCTCATCACATAGAAGACTCTCACGGGGAGCTGGAGTTTTCCCCAAACTGCGTCAGAAGGTGAATGATACTGCTGAGGGGAGTTACCCAGGTGTTCATTCAAGCACCAGCGGATATTTCTAAGAAATGAAATTACTAGTCAAAAGGGATTGGTTTCAGGGGTCACAAAGCAAGAACTCAGAGGACTTTAGAGCCATTCTGCAATTGAATCTAAAGTGGAACAAGAAAATGGGCGTCATCTGTACTCGGGAACATTCTGTCTTCCTCGCTCGCATTTCCATAAAGAATTTTCACACACACCCCCAGGAGGCGGGCAGGAATAGAAGGAACGATTCCAGTTCCTCTTTCTCCCCCACTTGCTGCTCCTCACTGGAGGAGGATAAGATTCTACAACTGGCAGGTTGCGGGGGAGAGTTTATCATGTCATCCATTAGACCATGTTAGCCAGAGGGATGGGCTGTACCTCTCTGTTGCCTTCTTGGGCTAGCTGGAATCTCACAGTAGAAGTGCTCATGCCTGCAGGCCTCTTTGGTAAGTTGGCGAAGCGGGTCTGTTTCTGCCAGGCCTGGTTAGGTCCTTGCCCTCGATATCTGGGCGAGATACCATCCTCCACACAGGTGGCCAGCACTCACCCCACTGGCCTGGTCTCAAACAGCAGAAACAAAGGGTGTGTCCTCAGTTCATAATTCTGCCCCTGAGACACCCACTGCTCTCACTGTAGGAAAGAAAGCACAAAGGGTTAAGTTAGGTGAGGCAACAGCTCCAGCCAAAATGCAGATAAAATGTGCTATTTTTGCTTTTTTTCACCTAACATTGTACCCTTCCAATGATTAAATATTTGTGCAGGTACAAGGGTAGAATGAAGCAGTCTACTTTTTGTTTTTGTTTTTTTTTTTTTTTTGAGACAGAGTCTCACTTTATTGCCCAGGCTAGAGTGAGTGCCATGGCGTCAGCCTAGCTCACAGCAACCTCAAACTCCTGGGCTCAAGCGATCCTGCTGCCTCAGCCTCCCGAGTAGCTGGGACTACAGGCATGAGCCACCATGCCCGGCTAATTTTTTTTCTATATATATTAGTTGGCCAATTAATTTCTTTCTATTTATAGTAGAGATGGGGTCTCGCTCTTGCTCAGGCTGGTCTTGAACTCCTGAGCTCAAACGATCCCCTCACCTCGGCCACCGAGGATTACAAGCTTGAGCCACCGCGCCCGGCCTACTTTTTGTTTTTTGTGGGGTTTTTTTGTGGTTTTTAAGTGCTTTCCAAACTGTTTCTATGATGCTATTGTGCTATAGCTCTGCTAACATTTCTTTCTCTCCTGCATTTTGGATTATTACCTTAGGTTAGATCTTTATAAGTTAGCTCCATGGTCCTCCTTGACACTTTCCATGTTCTTCTCAGACTCCCAGAGTTCACCTGTCACTGAGATCCTGTGTCCTGTGCACAGATGCTGTGCCACAGAGTGGAAGCAGCACCCAAAGGCTTTCTAAGTTTCTAAGTTCCTGCTATCTCCTGTTTTCAGCATGTTCTTTGACTTTCATGGGTTCTAGCTTAACACATCCTTTTGGGGCAAATTTTCATTATTATGTCCCAAGGAATGGTGACAACTCCTGCTTGCCTTTACTCTAGATTTGGTGAAAAAGGCAGGTGGGGTCATTCTAATGTGAAGATGAAAAGTCTCTCCTGTGCTCCACCTTTCATGCTGATAGCCTATTTTTTTCCTCACAAGCACTCTATAAGGAAGCTATAATCCTTACGTTCTATACAAAGAAGCTAAGGATGGGAGACTCATGAGCTGTGAGCCCAGGTGCGTCCCAAAATCCAACAGCAGTAATGTTGGCAATCCTCATTGCTCCTGTATTTTCCATACATTTTTGTCTCACTGACTCCTCTAGGAGGTTCTCTTCGGACACCCAAAGAATGTGTTCGGTCACAACAGGCTTCCCCGCCCTCTAGTCTGGCAAGACGACTCGAATCATCTCGTTTTCGCCATAACAATGGCGCTTAACCAACAGGCATGAACCTCGGTTGTATATTTAATAATGACAAGTGTTTATTGAGCATCCATCTGGGATGGTCTGCTAGGCAGCCTCGTTGATCTCAGATGGGCTCACTCACATGTCTAGAGCTTTCCGGCTGGTCTAGGTCGGCCGTGGCTAGGATGACTGAGGTGAGCTGGCTGCTCCTCCAGCTGACCAGCATGGGCGTAGTGTCAAGGCGGTGGAAGAGCTGCAAGAATGAGCACGTGCAATCCAGCAAGCGCCTTCCAAGCCTCTACTTGCATCGCATTTGCCATCATCCCATTGGCTAAAGAAAGTCACATGGCTGAGGCCAGAGTCAGAGAAAAAAGGCACTATAAAGTTATAAAGCAAAATGTGTAGACACAAGAGGGGCGAAACATCAGGGACTTGAATATAATGAATCTACTCATCCCTCCAGTGTTACAGCAAGTGTTATAGCGGATGGTCCCCAGGACTAACCGAGCGGCACACAGAGAGTCTGAGAATCAAAGTTTACTAGTTGGCGGGCTCAACCACCAAATTCTGAGCCCCGTCTACCCGATTTTTCCCACTTTTATGAAGTTAGGGTGGTCCAAGGGGTGGGATATCAGGTGACTAATACCCACCAGGTAATAGGTTAGTTGATGGGCTAGGTAATAGGTTAGTATTATGCTGATGAACCAGGTAATAGGTTAGTTGATGGGCCAGGTAATAGGTTAGTGTTATGTTGATGCTCGTCTTCCAAGAGGGGTAGGGTCTCAGGTGCCTGATGCTTCAAGTAATAGATGGGAGTTTTCCTTATCACCAGGAATGAGCGCATTGGAGATGAGAAGATTGTGGAATTTCTATGGCAACTTCCCAACAATTCTGGGAGTCACGTTCCCTCCCCTGGGCTAGAGGAAATTGATCTAAAATGATTTCCAAAGGGCTTTCCTATTATCAGAGAATCTTATGCCCAATTTTTTTTACTGAGCACACACTATGTATGACCCAAAGACTCTGACACTTCCCAATTTTAAAATGATAAAATTAAGAGTTTGGGCTTTGTAATCCCTTGAATCCGGACTTGAAGTCTAGGCTTCAATTTACTAGTTGGGTAACCACTGGTAAGTCAATTAACTTCTCTGAGCTTCAGTTTCCTCAAACAGAAACAATAAGAACTACCATGTAGAATTTTTGTAAAACCTAATTAGGATGAGGTATATAAAGGTATGTAAAACTGGTATATAAAAGGCATCCAATAAATAGAAACCATAGCATTAGTTTCAATTCTTTAATTGTGCCAGAAGCCCAATTTAAACTAGCTGAAACTTCAACGGGGGGAAATAATGGATCATGCAGCTATTATTTCCAGGGCTTCAGCCATGGCTGGATCCAGGGGCACAAACAATTTCATCAGAATTTTATATTCTCTTTATTTCTTGGCTGTAATTTTCATTGCTCGGCTTCATCCTTCAAATAGGTTTCTTCCATGTGGAGGCCAAGATGTGTGATTCTCTGAACCAATCGTGATAGTCAGGGAGATGAAAAATTCTTATTGATCAGACATGAGTCATGAGCCTCCTTTTTAATGGTGTGTAGCAGTGTGATTAGCAGCACAACCAGTAATGCATGGAATGAAGGATGGATAGATGTCCCTCATCCAAATATTCATTTAAAGAAAGTATGTTAACAGACATAAGCAACATGGCCATTACATTATTATTCTTGTCACCATAAGATGAATAGATGTAATTCTTAATAATGAGTATGGCATTTTCCATGAAAAATATGTGAGTAATGGAATCACTCTGATAGAATTTATTGCTGCTACCATTACAACTCAAGTAGAAGTGTATATGCACACATGCTTATATACACATTTGTGCATGGGTGGAAAGCCAGTCCAGGTATAAGTTATACAACTTCAATATAATAATAAAATTGTTATTTCATCTTAATACAGTTTTTAATTTTTCAAAAATTCAACATTTCTTTTTTTTTTTTTTTTTTGAGACAGAATCTCACTCTGTTGCCTGGGCTAGAGTGCCGTGGTGTCAGCCTAGCTCACAGCAACCTCAAACTCCTGGGCTCAAGCAATCCTCCTGCCTCAGCCTCCCGAGTAGCTGGGGCTACAGGCATGCACCATCATGCCCGCCTAATTTTTTTCTATATATTTTTAGTTGGCCAATTAATTTCTTTCTATTTTTAGTAGAGACAGGGTCTTTCTCTTGCTCAGGCTGGTTTCAAACTCCTGACCTTGAGCGATCCTCCTGCCTTGGCTTCCCAGAGTGCTAGGATTACAGGCATGAGCCACTGCTCACTTAGCCTTACAGCCTTTGCGAGGTGATTGGGTGAGAGCTTCCTCGAGAGAGCTTGCTTCCTCTCTCTCTGCTCATTGTCACTCATGTGGGGACACCTTCAGAGGAGCTACTACTCACCAAACTGCACATACACATGAAGGTGCAGAGGCTCTGAGAAGAAGGAATTAGCAACACTGAACTCTCCAGAACAAAGGCTCTGATTAAGGTATGTGTTTTAAGCATGTATGGGGAATGAGTAGGCAGGGACACTTTTATATTCTTGGGGGTAGACAAAGGGAAGACCAATATTTCAGAGGTCTGGGAGCAAGAGGTGAACTTTTTTTTTTTTATTTTTGAATTTTCTCAGAGCCCGCAAGCTCTGCATGTATCTTAGTGGCTGCTCATGGCTCTGGATGAGGGGGAGACAGTCATGCCATTTTCTCTGCAGGATGTCAGGAGGCAGGCAAAGCTCCTGTAAGAGTAGGACGGTTGATAAGAAAAGATCCCTTATATCACCGGGCATCTAAGGAGATCTGTCCTCAAACCGAGAGCAGTGCTGCTATCAGATAACTGAAGGACATCTGGAGATTGTTTTCAAGGAAGGAAGCTGGCAAACCAAGCATTTTCACTCTACCCACAAGATATAGAAATATGAGAGAAAAAAAAGATTTTTGGGGCAGACAGATATGATTTCAAGTCCTGGCTCTATTGCTCTCCCCTTTGTGTGACTTCAGGCACTGAATTGAACTCTCTGAGCTTCAGATGTAATCCCAACTCCAGAAGTAGAAAGGAGATATTAGTGCCTGCTTCACAGGAATTTATGATGAATGAATGATGCATCTAAAATTTCTGGTCCCCTTTAATAAATGGTAGGAATATTATTAATGCTTTCCATGAATTTTAATAATGAAAAGATGGAGAAGTGTGGATTGGGCATCAGAAGGAAGGAGCTGGGTTGAGGATCTACTGTTATTCTAGCATGTTAGGAGAGCAGAACAGAAGGAAAGTGAACTAAAAATTGTCTTAAAACCCCCATAATATGCCGAAATAAAAATAAATAAATAAAATAAAAAAAAATTGTCTTAAAAAAATAACTGAAGGCCAGGCACAGTGGCTCACTCCTATAATCCCAGCACCTGGGGAGGCTGAGGTGGGAGGAATTCAACACCAGCCTGGGAAAAATAGTAAGAGACCCCCATCTCCACAAAAAAATTTAAAAAAATTAGCCTGGCATGGTGGCACATGCTTGCAGTCATAGCTACTTGGGAGGCTGAAGCAGAAGGATTGCTTGAGCTCAAGAGGTGAAGGCTGCAGTGAGCTTTGATAGCACCACTGCACTCCAACCCAGGCAACAGAGCAAGATCTGTCTCGAAAAAATAAATAAATAAAAAAGAAAAATAAAGTGAAAGACAAGTAGGAAGGCAGATATAAAGGAAACTATTGTTTCTAGACTTAACTGTCAAAAAAAAAAAAAGAACCAACTTTATACTTAAGAAACTATCTTATTTAAATTTACTTTGGGTACATACTTAAATAAAATTAATGTCTTTTTTTTTTTTTTTTTTTTTGAGACAGAGTCTCACTTTGTTGCCTGGGTTAGAGTACCGTGGCATCAGCCTAGCTCACAGCAACCTCAAACTCCTGGGTTCAAGCAATCCTTCTGCCTCAGCCACCCGAGAAGCTGGTACTACAGGCCTGGGCCACCATGCTGGCTAATTTTTTCTATATATTTTTAGTTGGACAATTAATTTTTCTTTATATGTTTAGTAGAGACAGGGGTCTCACTCTTGCTCAAGCTGGTTTCGAACTCCTTACCTTGAGCAATCCGCCCTCCTCAGCCTCCCAGAGTGCTAGGATTACAGACGTGAGCCACTGCACCCGGCCTAAAATTAATATCTTTAAAAATTAGCTGGGTGCAGTGGCTTGTGCCTATAGTCCCAGCTACTCAGGAGGCTGAGACAGGAGGATCACTTGAGCCCAGGAGTTGGAGGCTATAATCCTCTATGATTGAACCTGTGAATAGCCACTGTACTCCAGCCTTGGCAACACAGTAAGACCCTCTCTGTAAAAAAACATCACTTGCTTGTTTAGCATTTGAAATTATAGAAAGGTGGCATAGTGGATAGGGAGTCTGAATGTAAAGCAAACAAATGCCTTGGAAAAATAATATGTCTGGACTGAAATTGCATTGAATGTATATAGCAATTTGAGAAGAATCATCATGTTTTACATGTTGAGTCTTCCCTTCCAGGAATATAGTATATATTTCCTTTTAATCATGTCTTCTTTTATGTCTTTCAACAATGTTTTATAATTTTTTTCAGACTTGAATTGCAATTTATACTAGGTTTATTCCCAGTAATGCTAGTCATTTTTATTGCTAGTATGATTGAGATCATTCTTCTATTGCATTTTTTAAAATTAGTTGTTTTTGGAGCTTAAGAAAGTAATTAAAAGAATGAATTGAACTTTTTAGTATCATGCAGATATATCTCTAAAACAATAAGCAAAATGCAAAATGAGAAACATGATATCATTTATATAAATTAAAAATAAACACACACACAAATATATATATATATATACACACACACACACATATATTGTTTATGGATACATATTAATATGTAAAAGTACCGGGGAACATTGTTTCAATTGATACATATCAAATTGGTGTTTTTCTTTTCTTTTTTCTTTTTTTTTTTGAGATAGAATCTCACTCTTTTACCTGGGCGAGTGCCGTGGCATCAGCCTAGCTCACAGCAACCTCAAACTCCTGGGCTAAAGTGACCCTCCTGCCTTAGCTTCCCAAATAGCTAGGACTACAAGGCATGTGCTGCCATGCTAGGCTAATTTTTTCTATTTTTTATAGACATGGGGTCTCGTTCTGGCTCAGGCTGGTCTCAAACTCCTGAGCTCAAGTGATCCTCCCATCTCACAGAGTGCTAGGATTACAGGTGTGAGCCACCATGTCCGGCCCCAAATTGGTTTTAATGATTGTTTCTAGCATATGGGAATTAGTTTGTGTAGTTAAAGGGAACTTTAGCTTCATCTCTACTGTGAAGGGGAGGGAAAGGAAGGGGAGGGGAGGGAAGGGAAGAGGAGGGTAGAGGAGGGAAGAGGAAGGGAGAGGAGGGAAGAGGAGGGAAGAGGAGGGGAGGGGAGGGAAGAGGAGGGGAGGGGAGGGAAAGGGGAGAGAGAGAGAGAGAGGAGAGAGAGAGAGAAAGAAAAGAAAAGAAAAGAAAAGAAAAGAAAAGAAAGGAGAAAAAGAGGGAGGAAAAAAAGAAGGAAGGGAGAAGAACCCAAAGAAAATATGACAATATGTTAGCAGTTGCTAATTCTGGATGATGAACCTATAGGTATTTATGTTTTCTTTGTAAATTTTGGCTTTTGTCACCCCACCTAACTCCCCTGCACTAGCTTGGGCTGCCATAGCAAAATATCATAGACTGGGTGGCTTAAACAACAGAAACGTATTTTCTCATAGTCCTGAAGGCTGGAAGTCCAAGACCAAAGTGCTAGCAAGGTTGGTTTCTGGTGAGGCCTCTCCTTCTGGCTTGGAGATCACCACCTCCTCCCTGTGTCCTCATGTGGTCTCTTCTGTGTACACAAGGAAAGAGGAAGAAATTTCTAGCATCTCTTTCTCTTCTTGTAAGGACTTTAGTCCCATTAGATTAGGGCCCCACTTTTCTAACCACATTTAACCTCAATTACCTCCTAACGGGACTTATCTCCAAACACACTGTGGGGGAAGGTGTCAATAAATGAATTTGGAGGGGACACAATTCAGTTCGTAAACATCCCCACGACTTTTTAAAAATAAAATCTTTTTAAGGAATGAATCTCTTTCACGTGTCTCTGTGACCAGGTCCCCTGCCTCGATGGATTATACACTCGAGCCCAATGTGACAGCAATTACTGACGACTACTATCCTGGTATCTTCACAAGCCCCTGCGATGGGGAGCTTACCCAGAGGGACAGCAGGTTGCTTCTTGCCATCATTTATTGCCTCCTGTTTGTATTTGGCCTTCTGGGGAACAGCCTGGTCATCCTAGTCCTCGTAGTCTGCAAGAAGCTGAGGAGCATCACGGATGTGTATCTCTTGAACCTGGCCCTGTCCGACCTGCTCTTTGTCTTCTCCTTCCCCTTTCAGACCCACTATCAGCTGGACCAGTGGGTGTTTGGGACCGTGATGTGCAAAGTGGTCTCTGGTTGTTACTACATTGGCTTCTTCAGCAGCATGTTCTTCATCACCCTCATGAGCGTGGACAGGTACCTGGCTATCGTCCACGCCGTGTACGCCATAAAAGTGAGGACGGCCAGAATGGGCACAGCCCTGAGCCTGGTAGTGTGGCTGACTGCCATCATGGCCACCAGCCCACTGCTAGTATTTTACCAAGTGGCCTCCGAAGACGGCATCCTGCAGTGCTATTCGTCTTACAACCAGCAGACTTTGAAGTGGAAGATCTTCACCCACTTCGAAATGAACATCTTGGGCCTGTTGATCCCGTTCACCGTTCTTCTGTTCTGCTACCTTAGCATCCTGCACCAGCTGAGGAGGTGCCAGAACCACAACAAGACCAAGGCCATCAAGCTGGTGCTCATCGTGGTCATTGCATCTTTACTCTTCTGGGTCCCATTCAACGTGGTCCTCTTCCTCACGTCCCTGCACAACATGCACGTCTTGGATGGGTGTGCCCTGAGCCAGCAGCTGATTTATGCCACCCATGTCACGGAAACCATTTCCTTCACTCACTGCTGCGTGAACCCTATTATCTATGCTTTCATGGGTGAGAAGTTCAAGAAACACCTCTCAGACATATTTCAGAAGAGTTGTAGCCACATCTTCCTCTACATCAGAAGACAAATGCCCAGGGAGGGCTGGGAAAGGCCATCCTCCTTCTACCAGCACTCCTCCCGTTCCTCCACCACAGACTACATTTTGTGAGGATTGGGGAAGAGGAAATATCAAAATGCTTTTTTGAGTAGCACACTAGCAGCAGTGAACAGAGGGGTGGATGTGGAAGCTTTTCAGAGTTTAGCGTGAAGGATGTTGTCTATGCTGTTGCCAACACTTGGAACGGTGACTAAAGACACAGCCATGCCTGCCTGGCACCATCTCTGAACTGTGACTCTGTTCAGTGATGATGATGATGGACAAGGTGGTGACTTCAAAGGATTCTGTATGGCAAGTGAGAAAAAAAATGACGTCTGCCCTCCTTACAAATACAAAAAAATACACCTTCAGAGTCCATTAGTACGCTGGAAGAAGTGGATATTGAAAAGTTTCTAACATTGAAATGAGCCTCCAGTTGTGCATTCATTGACTGATGGTGAAACAGCCAAAACGGTTCTGAATTGAGACGACTGTAATAATAGCGACAATGGAGATGACATTATTTACGCTGCGAAAACATGCCTGTAGACAACGTGGTGAAAATATGTGATGGGCTTACTGAAGGACTAGCGCAGTGCACATTCATAACAGAACAAGAAACCATGTCAGTTTATAAAATCAAAGAGAGACTTCTAAGACAAAAACTGTTGATGGGGCAGATAACTCTTGTTACAGTCCGGAGCAAGAGAAATAACCACTGAGTCAAATTAACACCAAGTCAAATAACCACCTAGTCAAATTTAAAAATGAGTCTTCGTAGCTGGCCAGCGGCACACCCTCTGACCCAGTGGTAGCCAGGTTCAGAGTGTGGCCCCAAATGCCTGTTTTACAAAGCTTATATACCCTCCACCAAGGCACCATTGGTGACATTAGGCATACAATTGGAACATATTGGTAATACTTTCCAAGCCTGGAGGGGTCTGGGACCTGCCTCAGACCACCTGGCCAGATTTTAACAAACAAGTTGAGCAAACAATAGTTACAGAAGCAGATAGCATGGGTTAAGCTTAAAAGTATTTTTTCCCATTGAGTAACATAAGTAACAGAGTAACATAAGTAACATAAAGCTTTACTCCCCAGCTGAGTAATCAATCAGTTATATGTTAATTGCTTTGTTTGTCTGTCCTTCTCCCTTTCGGGCCCAGTTTTAAAGGTCATGGCTACTTCCTTAACCAAAATGGCTGATTCTCCTAACATGGCTGCACAGGTGCTAAGGTTGTGGGCTGCCACCCTCTGGGGGAAATGTTTTAAATGCCATACAACAGAGTGGCTCCTCATCCCTAGAAGACCAACTTCCGGGTCTCTCAACTGTGTCTGATATTTCTTCTCATCTAAAAAATAAAATACAGTGTACATAGCATCGTAGGTGGAGACCGGAAACCTGCCATTGTTAGTTGTTGCTGCTTAACAGTTGATACAGGTATTCTGCTGATGCAACTGTGCTGCTTAGTTGCCTCGAGCACATTATTTTTTATTTTTTCACTGTATTAATGGTACTGTCATTTTTTTTTTCACTTCTAAGTACTTACGTGTGAATAAATGTAAGGAAATGATTGTTTATCAGGAGCATAGAAATTCAGGGTCAGAAATGATGGTGATGTCAGACAACGACAGATAATCCACATTATCTGACATAATGGCACCTTGGCTCTCTGATGGCTCAGTGTACACAAACTTTGTTTCTTGCACAAAATTATTAAAAATGATGTATACTATTACCTTTAGCCTACGTGTAAAGGGGTATATGAAACACAAACGGATTTCGTGTTTAGACTTGGGTCCCATCCCAACATATCTCACATGCAAATACTCCCAAATCTGAAAAAAAAAAAAATCCAAAATCTGAAATACTTCTGGTCCCAAGCATTTCAAATAAGGGATATTCAAGCGGTATATTAAAATCTCTGGGATTGTGGGTTTGTCGATTTTTTCATTTTAATTCTGCTATTTTTTGCAGTATATATCTTGAAGCAATGTTATTAGGTGCACACAAAATAGGATCGTTGTGCCTATTTTATTGAATTGACTCTTTTATCATTATGAAATGCCTCCTTTTCTCCAGTAATACTTCTTGTCTTAAGGTCTACTACGCTCATCATTAATAAGGACACACCAGCTTTTCCTGGATAAGTGTATGTGTTGTGTGTCTCTGTATTCTTTTATTAAATACTTTAAACCAAACTGTTCTCCTATATTTAAAATGTCTCTCGTGTAAGCAGACTTTAGTTGGACTTTTTTCCCCCCCGCAGAGAGAGGGGGTTTTTATTGCCATGAGGACACACAGTCTGGCTCCTCACAAGCAGGCCTCAGGTTTGTAATCTAGGCTTCCAGGGCAAAAACCTTGGCCCACTGGAGTGCAGCCAGTGGTGGTGACAGGCACCTGGCCTCTCTGCCTCACCAGTCACTTCGGTCCCGTCACTTCCTGACTGCCACGCATGTCTCCCCCAGTGCATCAAGCCAGGGCGTACTCCTAGCGCAGACCATCTCCTGATGGAGAAGATGACATGTCCCAGCACACAGACCCTCACATTCGCACAATGTTCCAGGGTCATTTATCCCTGCACACATCAGCATTGGTGTCGCTAAGCAGTCCGTACACTCGGAGAGAGTTGGTTTATTCCAAGCAGAAGCCAAAGAGTACCACTATCTGTATTTTAAAAATCCAGTCTAATAATCTTTGTCTGTTACTTGGAATGTTTAGTCCATTTACATTTAATAAAATATATAAAGCAGACCTGGGGGAAATGGCATCTTAGCGGTGGCCTCTAGGCTCACTTCGCCCAGAGAAGGAGGCAAAGAACTCGGACGGCTACATGCTGGTGGACCCCTCCCTCTCTGCCCCACTGAGAACAGCACTGTGAATCTGCAGAGAAATAGTGTGGGACACGCACAGCAGGAAAAAGGTGAAAGGGAGATACGTTCGAAAAGACTGGAGAGTGAGAGAAATACAATAGGGAATAGAGTGCAGCGGCTGGGGGTGGGGTAGGGGGGTGGGGAGGCTGCGCCTGTCCAGCCAGCGCCGTGCTATCTGACCCACAGGAGGATGCCCGGCTCCCCCACTGACCCCCACACCCACTCAGACAGGGACACGCCTGAAGTGGGTGCAAAGTCGTGGCACAGGACGACAGGCTCTGTGGAGAGGACACAATAGCGGGAAACGTTTTAAACTTTCCGGTGCTCTGTGCTGGGACCGCATTGGGCTGGGTGGGCATCGCCTCTGGTGGGCAGCAGGACCAGAGCACAGGAGGTGAACGCCAAAAAGAGGGCTCTGCCCCTGGAAAGCACTGGTGATTTGGCAGGCTCAAGGTGGGGCAAAAAGCCCAGGGCCCTCTGCTAGGCAGGTGTTGGACTGCAGGACTGTGATGCAGAGGTGACAGCTGGTGGCCTGTCGATTCAACCCACCAGACCAGTTTCTGCCAATTCTTGCGTGCTTTTCCCTAATGCTAGCTGCACAGGGTGGGTGGCCGCCATCTTTGGGGTCTCCAACCCAGAGATGCAGCTGTGCATGGCAGTTTCAGGCAACACCCCATGCCCAGTCCAGGGACTTTTGTGCTGGACGAGGCAGACTTCACCCTTGGATGTGGGGAGAAACAAGAAGAGCCACATTCTCTGTGCAACTGGCATGAATCTGTGGGACTGTGGTGCTGAAAAATAGTTGGTGGCCTGTTGATTCTGTCTGATGGACTGACTTAGGTCATGTAAAAAGAACATAACCCTAGGGCTTGCTCTCCAGGTTTGGGTGGCCACCAGCATTGGGGTTTGTGGATAGGGAAGGAAAAATCTGGCCAGAGACCTCAAAAATTGCATCAATTGACCCCTCCCATCAGGAACAGCCTTCCAAGTGTGGTGAAAGAGCCCTAAATAACACATTAATGGCTCCCCCTAGTGGCAGGTCAAGCAACCATAGGAGCACACACACCCAGGCTTGCCTGCACCAGCTGTGATCTATCTTACCCCTACCCCCACATTAAGGAGAATAGGATCCAAGCAACCCTCAGGAGTGGCAAGGCCCCTCCCAAAGATTGGGGCATTTGTATATCTCATTCAGGGGACCAGAGTCTACCACAGAGACATCAGATAACTGGCTCCTCCAAACAAACTACAATCAACAACAGACACTGTAACCCAATAGATTAACACAGTGCCTTCCATCTCAAGCTATTAGAGGGCAGTAGAGTCATACCCACTAGGGCAATCCACCAGCTTGGAGCTTAAGCTGGGAACCAAACTCACTGGTCTCCATTGGCAAGAGGTGAAGATAACAGGTCAGAGGTAACCCAAATTGTTAAAATACCCCTAAGGCAATACAGGACCAATGGCCTCTCCCCAGCTCTATCAAGGAAGGATCACTGGGGACTTAAACCCCAGGTGCCCCCTTCCATCAGGCCGCTTATTCTCAGAGACGGGAAGTGCCCACCGGCCAGCAGTGTGAAAAGTGGGGATCCTGTTTCAGTCTATTTCAACAGGATCCCCACTTTTCACCCTCTTTTTCAGATAGATTCCGTGGCTCAGCTGGGAAGGGAAAATTGCTCCCTTGGAGGAATACATGTTAGGACCCAGTCACGTGCTTTTCTCAAGCAGTAGCTAGCAGCAGGGTGGAGAAAATCATAATTTTTAGTGTTCTTTCACCAGTGTTTCACCATCCTCCGTGACACTGGGCATTGACTCTGCATTTTTAAAGCCATAGGGTTCAGTATCTCAGAGCCTCAGGTGATTCTCCTGGAGATTTCTAGCGGAGGCCTCACCAACTTCTTTTTCCCAAAAGTCGGTCCTAGAGCCTTTTACAATAACCATTCTTTAAAGAATTATCTCCCCTTCCAACACAGTTACTTCCAAAAAGTTTGCCCCATTCACCAAGCTTTCAAGAATAGTTTTGTGAGGCCGGGCGCGGTGGCTCAAGCCTGTAATCCTAGCTCTCTGGGAGGCCCAGGTGGGCGGATCATTTGAGCTCAGGAGTTCCAGACCAGCCTGAGCAAGAGCGAGACCCCATCACTACTATAAATAGAAAGAAATTAATTGGCCAACTAATATATAGAGAAAAAATTGGCCGGGCATGGTGGCGCATGCC
>VSMD01104890.1:0-105369 GCA_008750895.1 Mirza zaza
CTTAATATTTGAATTCACCACTGATGCCATCTGGGCATGGAATTTTTTAATGGGAAAATTTTAAATTATAAATCCATTTTATTCAATGATATAGAGTGCTTCAGGTTTCTAAGTTCCTTGTGAATAAATATTTATATTGGTTTCTTGTGATAAGTTTTCTCTTTTATCTAGGTCAGGGGTCCTCAAACTTTTTAAATAGGGGCCAGTTCACTGTCCCTCAGACCATTGGAGGGCCGGACAATAGTTTTAAAAAAACTATGAACAAATTCGTATGCACACTGCATGTATCTTATTTTGAAGTAAAAAAACAAACAAGCAAAAACCACCCGCATGTGGCCCGCAGGCCGTAGTTTGAGGACGCCTGATCTAGGTCATCAAAATTGTTGCCATCAAATTTTTCATATTATTCCTTTACTATCCATGTAATGTCTATGGGATCTAAATCATGTTGTCTCTTTCATTTCTGCTATTGGTAATTTATCTCCTTTCTGTTTCACCATTTAAGCTCAAGTTTTAGCAATTTTATTGACATTTTCAAAAAATCAAATATTGGTGTACTGATTTCCTCTTTTGGTTGTATGTTTTCTATCTTATTGACTTTCACTCTTTAGTATTAATATTTCCTTATTTCTTAATTAAGGTTTAATTTCCTCTTTATTTTCCATCTTCTTAAGGTTCACCTGTAGAACATTGATTATGCGTATTTCTTCATATTTATATAAGGATAGAGTTGTAAATTTTCTTATAAGCACTACTTTGCATGCCTCCATATTACTTGTTGTATTTTTATTTTTATTTGGTTCAAAATATTTTATAATATTCCATCAGGTTTATCATTTGATCCATGTGTTAATGTGAAGTATGTTGTTTTAATTCTAATATTTGGAGATTTCCCACATATCTTTTTGCTAATGATTTCTATTTTAATACTATTGTAATTGAAGAACATATTTGATATGCTTTCACTTTTTAAAATGTATTAACCCTTCTTTTATGGGTCCAGCATATGGTCTACCTTGTGAATGCTTTTAATTCTTTTCTAAAGAGCTGACTTTTTGATACAATTTCCTACAGTAAGAGGAGCTTGATTTACCTTTTTTTTGTTTTTAGTACAGGTTAATTTTTTCACCAGTTAGTCCATCCAGTTAATTTTTAAATTTCATATCTTATAATTTTCAGTTCTAGAATTTTCAATATCTTTTATAATTTTTATTTCTGTGCATAGGATATTGCCTTGCTCTTATTCTTATAAGAATCATTATAATAGTTACTTTATAATTCTTCATTGGTATTTTCAACATCTGGCTCATCTTGTGGTTGCTGTAGCTCGATTTTACTTTTTCTAGACAATGTGTTTCCTTTTTTTGGTTTCCATATGCCCATTAATTTATAAAAAGCTGTGGAGATGTTGTATTTTGTTATTTATCAACACACAGGTGAAGAAACAAAACATTACAACCACTCATTATAATCAGAATTTGATGGCATGGAGAAAACTGGGTCAGGGAGGTAAATGTAATTGAGAACCTTCAGCAGACTGCTGACCTTGAGGAAAGGGTAACCACTCAGCAGGCTATGGCCAACTGTGAGGATTACAAAGTCTTGGAAGGCTAGAATTTAAGTAGGACTATAAGCAATGACCAGACACCAAGGAAAGGCCTATGGAGTTCATGAAAACACATCTGTACCATGAACTGGTTATTTTACTGTTTGGTTTCCCTAAAGGTCTGCACATTGGAGTTCAAGCTGTTTAGTCCTCTGATCAGAGGAGAGAAGAAGGCACTTAGATGTGAAGTTTGGGGGCATCATTTGTTATTAGAATTTCATTGAACACCTCTTATTCCAGCCTATCCCAAAAGACAAAAGGAGAAGAAGCCTTGATGACAAGCAGAGACAAAGAGATACTAGAGGGGGAGTAGGAAACAGTGACATGGGGAAAGGGACAAAGTGAGAGGGTAGGAGGCATGAAGGGAAAAATAGTGCCTAGGACTTTAGGACAAGGAGGCAATTGGACCCTCAAGTTGAGCCAGAGCTCGATCTCTTATGTACCATTTCTGTTTAATAATGGATTGCTGCTTCTCATCCCCAACCTCATGGCTAGTTGGGTATCCAACACCCAGTTCATGATGGCAATCTCAGGGTGCAGGATCACCTGATGTCCCATAGTTAGGTGCTCAGTCTTTACCAAGGCCCTGTACCAAGCCTATTCAAGAGGAGAACAGTTACCTACAGAAGAGAGCATAGATTTGTCCAGAAATTTTAGAGGCCTGTGCAGTATTCTTCTTATTGGTGCTTGTCAATTGCTTCACAAAGCATCCCTATTTGCCAGGGACAGTTTGAATGTCATTGAGTCTGCTGGGTCATAAGCTCAACATGCTAGATGAGCTCATTCTGCAGTCTGAATTCGCTTTCCTTGCTCTGGTCCCCATTTGAAACCTACAGGTGACTCTGTAAATGGGTCAAGGTCACACACTAAAATGTGGTAGGGGTTCCCTCTACAATCTAAAAAGGCCTACCAAACTGTTATAAACTGAACGTGTATGTCCCCCTCAAATTCATGTGTTGGAACCGTAACCCCTCAATGCGGTGGTATTTGGACATGGGGCCTTTGGGGAGGTAATGAGGTCATGAGGCCCTCTTGATATTAGTAGTGTTATAAAAAGAGACACTAGAGAGCTTGTTCTCTTTGTCATATGTGTTCCCATGACAAAGAAGTCATATGAACACACAGTGAGATGGCAGCTGCCTACAAGCCAAGTGAAGAGGCCTCAGAAGGAAAACTACCTTGCTGGCCTCTTGATCTTGGATGCCCCAGCCTCCAGAGCATGAGGAATAATTTTTGTTGTTGTTGTTTAAGCCACCCAATCTATTGTATTTTGTTGTGATAGCCCAAGTCAACTAAAACATAAGCATTGTGGGGTGTGTTTGTGTGTGTGTGGTAGTGAGAGATGCAACTTATCTTTCATCTTGGAGGGATGTGGTGGGGGACCGAGGCCCGATGATGCTCTTGGTAGCCCTCTTGGTAGCCCTCTTCAAGGGGGCTTTCAGTCCACAAGCAGCGTCGGGGCGGGAATTCGAACGCTGGGCTCCCAGACTTGTCTCCCATGGCATGGGTCCACACAGCTTCCTTGCTCCTTTTCCCATCTCCCACATCTTTTCCCAAACCGATCACAGGAAGTGACCACCTCTTCACCCAGCAGCCCAGGAGAGAGTCTGGCCTCCCCAGCACGAGGTGATCGCCCACTGTGTCCTCCTCCGTCTACAAAAGTGCCCCGCCCTTGCCCAAGGCCAGTGGAATATTCCTCCGGTTCCAGGAATCTTTTCAATCCTTGGGTGACAGAGCTGAGGGTTCCAACAGGCCCTCGTGGGGCTCCAGGTGGGCGCCACTGTTCTGGTCAGGGAGAGAAGGCGGGAAACCAGCGAAATACCGGTAAGAAAACTAAAGAAGGACTGAGAGACACAAAGACCTAGGGGAAGAGACAGAGACAGAAGGAGCTGGAGATAAATAAGAAGAGAACACAGAGATGCAGAGACGCAGACAGAGACAGCGAGACTCAGAGACTGAGGGGTCGCAGCAAGAGGCATAGAGACACCAGAGCGAAGAAGATAGGCAGTACAGAGCCTGCGCGACTACACCCGAGCTCGCCCTCACACTAAAACTGTCACATAGTACCGCCTCCCCCTGGCAATCTAGCCAATGGTGGCTCACCAAGGCGGCCGCGGCCATGTCCTCAGCCAACCAGGGTTCAGAGGTCTCTCGAGGCTCTGCCCACGTTTCACTCCGTTAGTCCAGGGCTGTAATCTGCATGGCTCCGCCCACAGACCCCGCCGACGCACGTGGTGGCAGCCGGGCCTTTTGCGGGTCTGGACACATACCGATCAGCCTGAGCGTTGTCTTTGCAACCCACTTCCATGGTATCCCGGGTATGTCCGTGGCTCAAGCTTCCGTTTTTCCAGAGGCCGCCGAGCCCTTTGAGTGAATACAGAAACGCCCACGAACACTTCCTACTTCTGAGAGGCCTGCCTTTCACTTTAGGGTCCGAGTTCTATAGGCTGAACAGACTTGCGCGGCACGCTGATTGGAAGGGGCGGCTGCCCGTCAAGCATTTATTTCTCTCCTCTCTACCCAACCCTACCCCACCCATGCCTTTCTTGGTGCACAAGGGAGGGGGAAGTTGCCTCAATTCTGGAGGGGTATGTTTGTTGGGGTCCGGCAGAGATATCCATTAGGACTTGGGCTGCAAGAGTCTTCGAGAGAAGAGAGTAATAGGCCCAAGCCTTCTATTGGGTCGGAAAGGTGTCAGTCAAGGGATGGGCGGGTACAAATGGAAGACAACGCGCAGTACTGGCCGAAGCACTACTTGGGGCAGGGCGGGAGGGAGGGGACAGCTGGGAGAGCCGATTTCTCTCGATTGGGCCAGAAGTGAGGCGGCCCCGCCCTCTGCACTCCGGGATTGGCTAAAGCGAGCCGCGCCCCCCTCACGCCAACAGCTATCCGTACAAGCAGTGGACCTCGCTCGTTCCTGTTGGCGGCTGTAGCCAGTTCCGTGGAAAGGCGTGCAGAGGCTGCTCAGTGGGTTCCCGATCAGATCCTTCGTAGACCAGGGAGTGGCGCGCGACATCTCAACTGTGAGGGAACGCCCGTAGGCGGCGGAAGATGGGCGCCGCTGGGAGCGAATGAAGCTCCGCAACCGGAAGTGTCTTCTGGGAGGTGTCGCACCCGGAAGTGTGGCAAATCCCCAGCCGTACCCGGAAGTGTGATGCTACCGCCGCTACGGGGAAGTAATGGTATCCGGCCAATTGAGATACGGGGTTAAAACAGGTGTTCATGTGTCTTCTTTTCTTGAGCCCGATAGAGTCCCCTTGTTGGAAAGTGTTGGAGGGTGCAAGTATTTGTTCATGTTTTTGAATGACTCATCCTGTTGAAACAAGCAGTGGGGAAACGAGCAGTGTCCAAGGTGGCCTGTCTCTGTAAAGGCTTTTAAGAAGTTTCTTTTGCTGCTCGTCACCCTCGATTCCCCTCTCCCTCAGGGATGTGCAGATGGAGGCCGGAGGAGACACTGCTGCCCCAGCCCCCGGGGGCGCGGAAGACTTGGAGGACTTGCGGATCCCCAGTGAGCCAACTGAAGACCACGGAGGGGTTCACGCTGGCCTGCCGGATCCGGAAGACGGGGGCCTGGAGGAAACAGGTATGTTCTCCCCTCTCTGGGGCCTTGGAAGGAATCCCTAAGGGTTGGCACTGGTGGGCTAGGGGTGGGGTGGGGTGGGTTGCGGGGAAAGGTCAATGGGAGACCAGTTAGGGATCTTGGGGTTTAGGGGGAAGTTGCTTAAACCATAGCCAGATCAGTAGGAGATCACCGTGGACTCGTGTAGTTTAAATCACTGAGGAATGAAAAGGAAGTCATTGGGTGTCAGCAGATTTTCACTGGAGATTTGGTGTGAGATTAGGTCATCAAGAAATCAAAAGGGGCTGTTGGTGTCAAAGAGGGTCAGTGGGGATTTAGGATGTTTAGGTAAATGCATGAGCTAAAGAAAGCCAGTAGGGTCCAAGAGGACTATTTAGAAGTTAATGCCTCTGGGGATATGGAGTTAAGTCACTGAGGTGGGAAAGGGGCTCGGTGGGGTTCAGTAGGCGCTCACAGTATTTATATCAGTGGTAGGTTGTCAGGAAGTCTTTAAGGAATCAAATGTGAGTGAATTTTAATGGTAATGGGGCAGGCATAAGTGAAATTATTTGAAGAGTCAGGGGATCAGTAGAAGAGTTTTTGAAGACTCAGACGTTAGTGGATGCGTAGAGTATGTGTAAAGGTGTTCACTGGGGGAATCAGTGGAAGTCACTGAGAAAAGGGGTCATTGGGGAGGATCATTGGACATAACTGAGAATAAATGGGGGGATCTTTGAGGACTTGGGAATTATTGGCAGCTAATGGCAGTTACTGAGAGGAAGTGATTGGTATTTGAGGACATAGAGTGTCAGTGAATGTCAACGAGAAAATGAGAGAATAAGCAGTCAGTGAGATTTTATGGGAAAATTATAAAAACGTAGTTGCAAAGGGATAATAATGATGATCACTGGGAAGGGCAGTGGATGTTATTAAAGTCTGTGAGTTAATGGATATTATGATGATTATTTTGGGGAGGGGAGAGGATTTCAATGAGAATAAAGAGGTCAGGAGAGTCAGTGGATGTCACAGGGAGGTCCTAGGGTAGTCACTGTTCATTGAGGGGTAGGGGAGACACTTGGAGGTCCGTGTCAACATGTAGAGGTCTCTGGGGGACTGGTAGAGATTTGGCGGGTCCTTGGGAACATGGAGTTAGTAGAGGTTACATAGGCAGATGACCCACCAGGGGCTCCCTTTCAGGATCCACGGCCAAGGACCAGCCACCCAGCCCGTCACCGCTGTCCCAGTCAGAGGCCCCATCAAGCACCTGTCAGCTCTGGTGTCCTGCAGCCCCTGAGAGTAGTCCCATGGGTAGCCCTGAGAGTGGCTCCGGAGGCCAGGGAGGGGATCCCACCGATGAGGACTGGCGCAGCCAGCGGAAGCATGTGTTTGTGCTGAGCGAGGCTGGCAAGCCCATCTACTCACGGTACGGTAGTGTGGAGGCACTGTCAGCTACTATGGGTGTGATGACAGCCCTGGTGTCCTTCGTGCAGAGTGCAGGAGATGCCATCCGCGCCATCTACGCTGGTGAGCAAACACTTGGGAGGCAGAATGGGGGACAGTGACTGGGAACATGGCTGGCTGGATGGAGGTTTGTCTAATAAGCCATGGGTAGGTCTGTCTGTCTGTCCACCTGAAGCACTATCCAGCCAGCCAAGGGTGAGTGAGCGTGTGTGGATGGCCAGCCACGGGTCTTTCTGTCGTGGTGGGTAGGAGTGTCCATCTCTTTGGGTTCTGAATTATTGACTCCCTGGCATCTAAGTGACTAGCTGGCTACTTCCCTGTTGCCTGGGAGCATGACTGAGAGGGCTGTGTGGCTGTTGGGTGTCTTTCTGTTGTGTCAGTTCTTGCTCCGTGTCTCCCCACTCGTGCTCTGTGCTGTGTGTCTAACCTACCTGATCCCTTGGCTACCCCACGATGTCTCTGCACATGCCCAAACTGCCCCAGCTTGTCCTTACCCCAGTCTGGGTGACTGCATGGACTTGGGACAAATGTGTGTGTGTTGGGGGGAGGGCAGAAGAGCCCTGCCTGTCCCCCTCTGGCCACTCCTGATCCATCTCTACCCACCCCTGGCCCACTCCTTCCCTCCCCCAGAGGACCACAAGCTGGTGTTCCTACAGCAGGGCCCACTGCTGCTGGTGGCCGTGTCACGGACTCCTCAGTCAGCAGCCCAGCTGCGAGGGGAGCTGCTAGCTGTGCACGCGCAGATCGTGAGCACACTGACGCGTGCGAGTGTCGCCCGCATCTTCGCTCACAAGCAGAACTACGACCTCCGCCGCCTGCTGGCCGGCTCAGAGCGCACACTGGACCGACTTCTGGACAGCGTGGAGCAGGATCCAGGTGCCCTGCTCCTAGGCGCGGTGCGCTGCGTGCCCCTCGCCCGCCCGATGCGGGACGCACTGGGTGCCCTGCTCCGACGTTGCACAGCACCCGGCCTGGCCCTGTCGGTGCTGGCAGTTGGGGGTCGACTGATAACAGCAGCCCAGGAGCGGAATGTGCTGGCCGAGTGCCGGTTGGACCCAGCTGACCTGCAGTTGCTGCTCGACTGGGTGGGTGCGCCAGCCTTCGCCGCAGGCGAGGCGTGGGCACCCGTGTGCCTGCCCCGCTTCAACCCCGATGGTTTCTTCTATGCCTATGTGGCCCGCCTGGATGCCATGCCTGTCTGTCTGCTGCTGCTGGGCACCCAGCGTGAAGCCTTCCATGCCATGGCCGCCTGCCGGCGCCTGGTCGAGGATCGGATGCGTGCCCTCGGTGCCATGCGTGCCCTCGGGGAGGCTGTCAGCTTCCTTAATGCCCCATCAGCCAACGCCCCTGCCTACAGTGTGCAGGCTGTGGGGGCACCTGGCCTCCGGCACTTCCTCTATAAGCCGCTGGACATCCCTGACCACCACCGCCAGCTGCCCCAGTTTACCAGGTAGGTCCTGACCCTTTGGGCAACTGGCTAGGTGGAAAGGTTTGTCTAAACAGCAAGTTTAGCATCTGGTAGACATGACTCAGGAGAGACAGCCCGCTGTGCTCTAGAAAGAGGGAGCAGAACAAGTCTCTGCCTAATGATGGAGGCTCAACCTCAGACCTAATATTATCCCCCTGTTCTAGTGGAGAGAAGGGCCCAGTACTCAGGGAGTCCCCTAATTTGATGGGGGAAGCTTGGCCTCCAATCACCGAGAATTCTCCAATCTAGTGGGAGAGGCTCAGCTCCCTGACTTATTTGGAATCCCTAGAGTGAGAGAGGAGATGGGGCAGCCAAGAAAGCCCTGGACTAACCGTGCCTTCCACCTCCCTCTGGCATGGCAGCCCTGAGCTAGAGGCTCCGTACAGCAGAGAGGAGGAGCGGCAGCGGCTGTCGGACCTGTACCACCGCCTGCACGCCCGCCTCCACAGTGCCTCCCGACCCCTTCGTCTCATTTACCACGTGGCTGAGAAGGAGACGCTGCTGGCCTGGGTGAGTTGGGCAGGGCTCTGAGTGAGTTCATTCCCCACTTCATGCCTCCGTTTTCTACACTGGGTCCCTTCCAGCCGTGACGCCTCCATCAAGCACATGAGGCCTCTACCTGGGGTATGCCTTGCCTACAACACTGTCCCTCACACATGTCTTTGAAACCCAGAATGACTAGTCACAGTGTCTGCAACCCTACACTAACCTCACCCTTAGCAACCCGTCCAGTGTCTGACTTACAAGAGGCCCCATTAACAGCCATCTCTGTGCCTGCTGATTCACGATCAGCCCCTCCTGTGTGTCTGGACATACCCTATTAGTCACCAGCTCATTTTGACTCCGTGAGTCCCCAGCACTCTCTGAATGCTATGGGCTTGGTCCCATGCTGTGCTCTGTATCCTGGCATATCCTCTCCTGGGGTCTCCCCTGGGTTCCAGCTCTCATTTTCTATGAGTTTGTTAAAGGTCAGCTTCTCAGCGAGGCCAGTGAAGGTAACCTCAATGGAAATGGCACCTTCCCCCAGGCTCTTCCAGTTAGCACATATTTGTTAAATAATTTACGGTTGTCTGTTGTGTATCAGGCATTGATCTAGGCTGAGGATTATATTTTTAAAAAATTTTTTTTAACTTGCATTTTCAAGTAATTTTGGATTTCAAACGAAGTTACAAAAATACTATAAAGAATTACTAGAAAGAGGTCCTTTACCTAGTTTCTCCGAAGGTTAATATCTTGTATAACCACTTAACAAACTTGAGAAATTAACATTGGTACAGTAACGTCTAATCCACAGATATCATGCAGCCGTCACCAAGTGGCCCACTCATTCCTGTCACTGGTCCAAAATCCAGTCTGGGATCCCATGTTGGGTTGATTTATTGTGTCTCCCCAGTCTTGTTCATTGCAGAACAGTTTCTCACTCTTTTTGGTCTCCCATGACCTTGGCACTTTTGTAGAGTACCAGCCAGGTAGCTTATAGAATGTCCCTTAACTTGGGTTTTTCTAATGTATCATGAGTAAAATGAGGCCATGCATTTTTTGGCAAGAGTACCCCAGAGTGACGCTATGGCCATCCTTGTATCATATCAGAAGGCACAAGATGTCAATCTTTCCTACTGTTGATGCTATCACCTTTGATCATGTAGTTACAGTGACATCCTCCACATATCTCCAATATAAAGTTAGTGTTTTCCCCATTTTAATTAGTAATACCTGTGGTGATTAAGTCAATGTCCTGTTTTTCATTATACTTTTACCCACAAATTTGCCAAGTGATGATTTTTCTAAGTCCATCATTCTTTCTACCTGTATCGGTTGAGATTGTATTGTAAGGAAGAACTTTTCTTTCTCCCATTATTGAATTTTAATTTTATATCAATATACTCTCATGGGTTTTTCTTTAATTCAGTGGGCTAAAATCCTTTTCTAGCATTTATTTTGGTGTTCCAATTGTCTCTGATTTTACCAGGCTGGTCCTTGTGTCTCCTTGACATGTCCTTCTCACTGTGTGAGCACATCTTACTTGACATTCTCTGTACCTGTCCTGGACTCAGTCATTTTTCCAAGGATCCCTTGTACCTTTTAGTGGAGACTAGTATTTAAAAAGCAAGATATGGTAGGCTCAGGATTTCAAGTCAGGTGGTTAGAGGAGGCCTCCCTGAGGAGATGGCATCTAAATGGAGAGGGGAGGTGGGGGCCATGCGAGTATCTGGAGGAAGATACACCTGGCAGAGAGAAAGCACTGCAGAGGCCATGAGATGGAACTGAGTCTGGCTGTACTTGCGGAACAGCAAAAAAAAAAAAGACTAGAGTGTCTGGAACAGAGAGTGAAAAGGAAAGCAGTGGGACATGGTACAGAGAAGGTGTTGCTGACCTGGTGCGGTTGGGTCTAGCAGGCTGCTGTGAGTATTGAGTTGAGTTCCTCTTTATATTATGCTCAGGCTGTAGATGAAAGCATGTGTGTGGAGCTTAGAGCAGGATCTTGTATACAACAGTTACTCACAGAATGTTAAATATTATTGTTATTGTTATCCCCAGTCCACAGATGAACAAACTGAGGTCCAGAGGGTACGTACACACACATACACACACACACACACACACACACACACACACACAGCCAGCATCACCTAGTCGAAGCCACTAGGTCCATATGTCCCCTCGGCCCAACAGAGAACCGATGGCCCACCGATGACACAATAATAAAACCTTACCTCCCTCAGCCCAGTGTCCAGGCAGCAGCAGCTGGGATCTGGAACTTGCTGCCCGGTACATCTTCTGAGCTGCAGGAGGCAGACATGGGGCTGGGTTGGGAAAGACAGGATTGTCCATGGCCAGCTCTGGCCCATCTGACTCTGCCTCTTCCCAATTCCCCAGGTGACCTCCAAATTCGAGCTCTATACCTGCCTCAGCCCCCTGGTGACCAAGGCAGGTGCGATCTTGGTAGTGACCAAACTCCTGCGCTGGGTGAGGAAAGAGGAGGACCGGCTCTTCATTCGTTACCCACCCAAATACTCCACACCACCAGCCACCTCTGCGGACCAAGCTCCCCATAATGGCTTGTTCACTGGACTCTGAGAAACAGAGCTCTCAGACCGGGCAGTGC
Source organism: Mirza zaza (assembly GCA_008750895.1). Taxonomy (NCBI): domain Eukaryota; kingdom Metazoa; phylum Chordata; class Mammalia; order Primates; family Cheirogaleidae; genus Mirza; species Mirza zaza. The sequence continues at coordinate 11,201 of VSMD01104890.1, forward strand.
TTGGAGCATCCACCTTTGGTTTTTACCTTCTGTCTCCACCCTGGACATGTGGGTGGGGGTGTGTCTCTGGCAGGTCATTGTCTCCTTGAGCAATGGGGCAAGATCTGAGGGCCTGCCGACAACAGAGAGATGGGTGGCAGCAGCCAGGTGAGCGGGGTGCTCTCTCAGCCGCCTCATGCACCTGCACCTCTCGGGAAATCCTTTGGCCTCCCTCTGCCTTCCCTCTGCCTCACCTCCTCCATTTGGATGGTGTCCTGGCCTCTATCAGGGGCTGTCCCCTCCAAACGTGCTTCAGGGGTCTGCCTTCTCGATGGAACCTGAGCCCTGAGTGTCCAAGGCTGGCCTAGGGCTCTGGTGTGGCCCGTTGGGGTTGTGGAATGGGAACGCAGGGCCAGCCTGTCCCTGGAACTGGCCTGAGAGTATTTTAAAGAACAAACTGTTCATAAAAGGCCTAAAACCAACCCTTAAGAGGCCCTTCCTTCCGTTGCCCTTCATGTACTTCTGTTGATCTTTACCCTGCTCCAAATGACCCCCATCGATGCTGGCTGCTGCTAAGATCAGTAATCAGGTGGCCTTGTGTCCACCTGTGTAACCCAGGGTGAACAGCACGTGACTTCTCCACACAGGCTGAGATCCAGCATTTTTACATAGGAGGTACCCTTAGCTTCTAAGGCTCATTTTACTCATCCCTGAAACGGAGATAATTAATCTTCTCCCATAAACTCTTCAATGAAGATTTGTAAAGAAAAAGGGACTTGAACTCTTGTGTACCACCAAACAGCACACGCACATGGATCCCAGACCTACAACATGCACAACACGAGCAACCTAAAGCCGGAGAGACAGCCCTAAAGTTTTGTCCGCGTGAGCACAACCCGTACCCTGACTGGCCAATAACCTGGCTCTGCCCTCGTTTGTCTAGAGTTGCGGCCTCGTGGTTGTACGCATGCGCGCCGTCAATCAGGGTCACCGGGTGTTCTGCGCTTGCCCAGAGTGGACACCTGACTCTTCCAATGTGGTGAACAGATGGCGCGAGCGTGGTCTCCACGCATGCGCACTGTAGGGCCTTCTACCCTCACGTGTGGTTTCTTTTTAGCCAATCATCGTGTAAGGCGCATGCGCACGCCCCACGTTGGAAAATGGCGGGGAAGTTGGAGCCTTTGAGCGTGGAGTCGCCAGAAGCCACTGAGGAGGCTGAAGGTAGTAAGGGCAAGCGGCCTGCAATTCTCTCCGGACCAGGGCAGAAAGGGTAGAAAGGTGGAAGGATTCCAACTATTACAATTATGAAACAATGATAGCAGTAGGTTTTTTTTTTTTCTTTTTTAAGTGAAATTTTAAGCCTTTTGTAACTTTTAACCGTTCAACAAAGTGGAGATAAATAACATGCACATTATCATCACTTAGGTTAACGCTTGTCAACTTTACGGAATATATTGCTTATTTAAAAGTAAACAATAAATAGTTCAATATGCATCTCTTAAACAAAAGGGGGGAGGGATGTTCTTCACAAAAATCACCCGGCTGCAGTCACCCCTAAGAAAATTAGCAGTAATTCCCCGATAATCATTTCCCATGCAGCCCACATCACGCTTTGCATGGACTCTTAACTCTCCTAATAGAAAATGGCCTCCCTCCAAGACAGTTTCTTTTCTCCAGGGTATTGACTTGAATAATAACACCTCAACCCCTGAGGGTAGGGAGTTGGCCTAGAAAGAGCCCACTGGAAGTTGCAGTTCAGCCAAAAGAAAAAAAAAAAATCTCCCAAGGCAATAATCCTCTGGTATGCCACTAGCATTTTTTCATAATAGAAGTTTTCAAAACGTACCAAAATAGAGAAGATAGCATGATGAATGTCTGTGTACCCATCACTCTGGTTCAACAGTTGTCGACTTTTGCCCTTCTTTTATCTAACTCCCCTTTCTGCATACTCTTTATACTGCTATATTAATAAACATACTAGATTGCATTCTGCCAGACCTACCCATACAGATATCAAAAAAGTGATTATTGTCTGTCCTAGGATGTGAGTTCTATGAGAACAGAGACTATTTGCCGCTGTTTCCCGGGCACCTAAAGCAGTGCCTGCTTGGCATATAATAGGTGCTCAGTAATGTTTTAATGCGTGAATCATGAGATAACTTTAAAACAGCAAGCTCGTTTAGATTAGAGCCACTTGTGGCATTCAACAAAAGACAGATGGAAATAAGACGGATGCAAATAGATCCCATTTATTTAGCATATAATATAGCTGCCATTGTGATTAAAAAAAAAAAAAAAACTTTTAGTATCAACATTTCAAATTCCTCAAAATTGAAGTTATAATTAACATCACCAGCAAAGGAGAAAGTTGAAAAATGTATCAAGTTACAATTCCTAGCCCATCAAATTGGCTTTATAAAGGGAGGGATAATATCTTAATATCGATGAAACAGGCTTTCTCTTTCTTTACAGGGAGGAGAACGAGCCAGTAAAAGCTTTGCTAGATGCAGTTTGGCAGAGTATTTTTAAATTTCTAAAATGCATTCCACATCTGCAGTCACATCCTAGGTAATCATAGGGGGATTCATGCATACATGGACCAGGAATGGTCACCAGAATGTTTGTGATAGAGACGAAACATAAGGAACAATCAGAGAAATAGCTAAATCGAGGTATATCCATGCACACTGTAGAATGTCTATACGATGGATTTTTTTTAAGAGGCAAAAATAATTAAATTCAAACTTAATTTGAACTAATTAAAATTAAATTTTAAATGGATAAGATCATTATATATAGACATGGAATAAGCTGCAGAGGAGATCATATTTTTATTAGAGAAAAGCCATTTGGGATTGAAGCAATAAAGGAAAGGGGTATAGCCCTATGTGTACTGCACCGAAGCTTTGTCTGAGGGCTAAAGGCCTAAGTGATATCTGTGGACAAGGGACTTGGATTTTTGGGTGGTGCAGAGGTGGAGGTATTTTTTTGATTTTTTTTTTTTTTAGAAAAACGTAAGTTAGTACTATATAATTTTAAAATATAAGGGTAAAAGAGGAAAAATTTGAAGGCATCTGAGGATCTTATGTTAATATTGGATCAATATTAACATCCAGGTTTTGATGGTTATACTGCAGTTACCTGGTAGATTTCAGATACCTGGTAGGATATATATCAGGTATATTTCAGGTATATACTGGGAGGATATATATCAGGTATATACTGCAGTTACCTGGTAGGATATATATGCTGGAATATTAAGGAGTAATGGGCCAAGATGTCTGCAATTTATGGTTCAGAACCACTCACAAATGGGGAATCTGGTACAAGGGAAAATGGGAGCATTGTGGCTTATTTCTACAACTTTGTACATCTGAAATTATTTCAAAATAAAATGTTAAAAGGGTGCTTATACTCAACAGACTGTTTTCTTTTATAACATGGACATTTTAAAAAATTTTATCAAGGTGTTAGTTAGATTACTTAAAAGATTTACCTGTCACTCACTGTAGGTGTTATTTCCTGACTAGCACTAGAAAGCAGTAGAGAGGAAAAGCACAGATGGAGCTTTTGCAGAAGTGGTCGCAGAAGCCACCTGTAGAAGATGTGAGGACAGTCGGGGGAAACTGCACACTGTCTGGGTATTGGGTGATAGTACATGATGAATATTACTCTTGTCAGGCCTGATTAGAGGATTGGGGTCATCTAAGAAAATGCCCTTAAGTAGTTGAGACTCTTAATGAAGTATCTGGTGACAAAATGCCAAGAAGTCTGAGGCTTGCTTGAAAATACTTCAACACAGGAAAAATAGCTGAAGCAAATATGGGTGAACATTAATGATCATGAGATCTGGGCTATGAGTACATCAGAGTTCATTATAGTATCCTTTCTATTTTCATGTGCATTTGAAAGTTTTCATAGTAAAGTATTAAAAACAAACAATTGCAAACACTCCTGTCTATTGTTACTAAAATAGCTTTAATTGTTTTTATTTCCAAGTATTTAAGAATATTTTAAACATTAAAAGATCTCAAGAGGAAACATACCAACCTATTTTAAAGATTATTGTTAATATATCTGGGGAAGGCAGTGAGATTTAAGGCCAAGAAGAAGACTCAGTTTGTGGTACTTTATTATGACAGCCCAAGAACATGAATACAGATGATTATTGTGGCAATGTTTGCCACAGCAAAATAAGGGAAACAACCTAAATATCCATCAGTATGATACTGCTGTTAAATTATGCTATATCCATGCAGTGGAACACCATGCAGCCACTAGAAAGAATATACAGATCACTAGTATACATTGTCAGATGAAAAATACAAGATGTGGAGCATCATACATGACATGCTGCCATGTATGTAGAAAAAGCAGGATGTATGTTTGTATGTGAACTGAATTGTCCCCACGTACCCACAAATAGCTTGGAATGCCAGTGGCCTTTGAGGAGGGGAATTGAGGAATTTAGGGTCTGAGAGAGAGGGACTTTTCACAGTATCCTATTGTGGGTAAACATTTGGTCATTAACTTTTTGGCTATCATGTGTTCTGTGAACTGTCTTTCATTTTCTCTGTCCAGTTTTCCTTGGAAAGTAATGAGTCACTGGCTTTTGACCTTCTGTCATTGATTTCAAGAGTTTAAGATGTTTTTAAGGTGTTAATATTTTCCTGAGGTGTTGGTAGTGTTTGGTAGTGTTGTCATTTGAATGTTAAAAGTAGCATGGGCTCATGTTAAAATATATAGAGAAGTTTACGTGGTGAGATTGTGTTTGTTTGAATCAGGATCCAAATAGGGTCTATGCATTGCAATTGGTTGATATATGTCTCAGGACTTTTCTAGTCTATAGGATTTTCCCTCTCCCTCATTTTCTTTTTTGCACTCTGTTTATTGAAGAAACCAGGCTTTTGTATGGAGTTTCCCACAGCCTGTATGATGTTGATTGCATCCCCAATGGTGTCATTTAATATGTTTGTCTGCCCTTTGTACTTTTCCTGAATTAGTATTTAAACATGGAAGCCTGATGAGACTCCATTTTTTGTTTTGTGCAGGAATTTTTGGACAAAAGTCTTTCATTTGTAGTGTTGTATTTTTCCATTAAGTGGCTCATAATATTTAGTTGTTTTTTGTTGATGTTAGCAGCCATGTGTAACTATTGCCTAGATCTATCAGTTTGTTAAGAATTTGTAGTTGATGAGCTATAATTATTTTAAAGAAATTCTTATGAAATCTCCCTGCCCTATTGCATTAGTTAGAACTTCATAATGATCTTGAATGGTAGCAACAGCAAAAATGTATCTCCTTCTCTCACCCCAGAGTTTCATTAAGGGGACATCTGTGGTATCTTTTGACCTCTCAGGGAGAAGCTGACCCTTAGGGGGTCCTGATTCATCCAGCACACACTGCAGACATCAGGGACAAGGTACAGGGCTTCTGCAGGGGCCCTTCTGTGGCTGGAAACCTGTCCCTCAGCCCATTTTCAGCCCCAGCCCAGGCATGTCTGAAAAGCCTACTGAAATGTCCTTACTCCCTTCTCAGTCCACTCTCACTGTCACTGGGTCCTGTAATTCTGGTTTTCATCTCCGCAGGGCAGGCCAAGTCTTCGAAGAAGACTGAAGACTTGCTGGCCATGGTGATAAAGCTGCAGAAAGGTCATGTGTCTTCTTGTGTCTGAGCCCTGGCTTACCATTTCAAGACAGACAGATGCGGTTCCACCTCACAATCTTCAGAAATTATCCACTGTACTTTTTCCCTCTTATACAATTTAATTCTTTGAACCAAAAATACAGCCCCACAGCTCAAAATGCAAGAGGTTTATGGGATTGGAAAAACCTACCCCCTCCACACACATACACATCAGTTATCTGTTTCCCTAGCCCACAGGTAGCAGCAACTCTTTTTCAATCCTTAAGTATCTTTGCAGAGAATTTTTTTTTTTTTTTTTTTTTTGAGACAGAGTCTCACTTTGTTGCCCAGGCTAGAGTGAGTGTCGTGGCTTCAGCCTAGCTCACAGCAACCTCAAACTCCTGGGCTCAGCGATCCTCTTGCCTCAGCCTCCCGAGTAGCTGGGACTACAGGCATGAGCCACTATGTCCGGCTAATTTTTTCTATACATATTACTTGGTCAATTAATTTCTTTCTATTTATAGTAGAGACGGGGTCTCATTCTTGCTCAGGCTAGTTTCGAACTCCTGACCTTGAGCAATCTGCCTGCCTCGGCCTCCCAGAGAGCTAGGATTACAGCCGTGAGCCACTGCGCCTGGCCTGCAGAGAATTTTTTAAAAATACATGTATAGGTGTGTATTCTTTGTCCTCCCTTTTTATATACCAATGACAAGTGGCAATGCAGATGGCTTTGCACCTTACTTTGATTTTTTTGAGGGAGATCTTTGAGCCACCTTGTATCTAGTACTCACATCAGGGCTGGGGCAGTGCTGGCCAGGTTTGAGATTAGCCCTCTAGCCCATCCTTAGCTTAAAATACAGTAATCTGTTGGTCTGTTCCAAACAATAGGGAATCTCCCCTTCCCCCACTCTGTGGAGGAGTGTGTCACAAAAGAATTGTGTTGGGACTGCTGTCTAGGCGAAAGTTAGATAGAGAAATTGCAGGACTGGGAGTGCATAGTGACCCACAGACCATCTCCAGTAAAACAGAGACCCCCAGAGATTTCTGCCCGTTCAAATCAGCACCGTGGAGAGCACCACTCTCCTGGAAGTCACAGAAGCCGTACTTTTGGTGACCTTGGAAAATCCAGGGCCGGAGGTTACCTCCAAAGTGTCTTTGAGGTTGGCAGTGAGACCCTGCAAGGGTTTGGACAGTTTTTTGCCCCAGCTCTGTGTTGTCAGCCTTGAAGCCAGAGGGGAATATGAGGAGGAAGCCTTCTCCATACCAAGTCCTGAAACAGGGACTGGGAGAAGTTAGAGGTGACTCCCTAAAGGGACAGTGATCTCCCTGTCCCTGGAGAACTTGAAAGCTTCCACCCACAACATGAAAGCAACATTTCCCCCATTTCTCAGATGAGGCCAGTACTAGAGTCCAGGTTGACAGAAGTGACAACCAGCCTTGCCTGGCTTTCAACAGAGTAGGGCAGGTAGGAGGTTTTCATTGGCTCCCACCACACTCAGAATTACATCTGGAAGCTTCCACCATGGCCCAAGAAGCCCTGAGTGGTTTCACGTCCCACTTCCCCCCCCACTTTCCTACAACTCACCGCTTGCTCACTGTACCGAGCCACACCAGCCCCTCACTGTCACTTCGGACGAGGCCTCACCCACTCCCACTGCAGGGCACGTGCACTTGTTCCCTCTGCCTGGAATGATTCCCCCTCCATACTCCACCCTGCAGAACTGCAGGGTCTGCTTCCCATGCCTGATTTGTAGCCTTTCCATGTCTCAAGAGGCACCTTTTACCCTTTTGCTCTTCAACACCTTGCCTCCCTTTATTCCTCTTCACAGCAGTCACTGTCATATATCTTTGGTCAGTGTCCAGCTCCCCCAGCCAGAATGCCAGCCTTGCAAGGAATGGCCTCTTTCAGAGCCCAGCATACAGCAGGTGCTCAGTATATGCCTGTTGATTGATAGCAGCAGAGACACGGTGCCAGCACCCAGCCCTCCTCCACCTGCCTTGGACAGCCAGGCGTCGGTCTTCCTAGCTCATTCTTTCTTCCTTCCTTTATTCAGAGGGAAGCCTAGAGCCACAGATCGAGGACCTGATTAACCGGATTAATGAGATTCAGCAAGGTAAACTTGGGGGCATTGACTGGCCAGCTGGGGTCAGCAGAGAGCGCCTGGACTTTGAATACCTTCATTTCCTCACCTACAAAATCTAGGCCCCTCCAGCATTGTTTGAAGATGAATGTGCAATGTCACAATTTGTGCAATGTCACAACTGCAAAAGAACAGCAAAACTAGAGACCGCACTCACAAAGTGTCTTTTTCCCTTCTTTGGCCCAGTGAAGAAGAAATCAAGCGAGGAACTGGGAGAGACCCAAGCTGTCTGGGAGGCCCTCCATAGGGAATTAGACTCCTGTAAGTGAGGCTAAAAGAGGGACCCAGAGATCCCATGACCACTGCTGATGTTCCTGTGCCTACCCCAGGGCCTTTACACAGGCTGTTCCCTGGCCCACAGTGCTCTTAGCCCACACAATCCCATTTGCCCCTTGCTATCTCATGTCATCTTTCAGCTCTCTAACTCAAACTTTACCCCGACAGGCCTGCCTCAATGGTCTCATCTAATTATAGATTCTCACCCTTTCCAGGTCTCTCTCATTCCCTGGCTTCATTTATTTCTTCAGAACCTTTATTTCCCCCTGACACCATGTGTTTATTTCTTTATTTTCATCTGTCCCTTCAGTGCAAAGCTTGTATATGCTTCAGTGCCTTCACTTCTTCAGCACTTACAGGGGATGTGAAGACGGAGGGGGAGAAGCTAGAACAGGGTGGTCTTCATGGGAGATGGGTGCAGAGATGACAAGAAGATACCTCACTTCTCCTGGGGCTGTAACACCCCTCTGAGTGACTTTTTCCCTTGCATGAAGTTGCATTGGGGACACAAGATGTGGCCCCTGGAGGCTGAAAGTGTCATTGTGTTTTTCAGTGAATGGAGAGAAAGTGCACCTAGAGGAGATCTTGAGCAAAAAGAAAGGTATTCATCGATAGCTGTGTCTTCCTTATCCTTCCCCACCACCCCACAAAAGCCTGTGCTCCCCAGAGCAGCCAGAGGGATCCCACCGAAACCTGAGTCAGGGTGCTCCCCCGTCTGCTCAAATCTCTCCCTTGGTTGCCACCTTGCCTGGGGTAAACGCCCAAGTCCTCTCTTGCCCTCCAATGCCCGACATGCCGTGGGGTCATGACCTCTGCCCAACACTGACTCTGTAAGAGCTCTCACAGGGCCCCCCTGGTTCCTTCTCCACAGAGGCCCTGAGGATCCTCCAGCTGCAAGAGAAGAGTAGTGAGGCTCAGAGGTAAGAGGTCCCACCCCAGCTCTTCCCCACCTCAGTCCCCAGCCTAAAGGAGGAGGGAACAAGAGCTAGGGAAATGAATCTCGGACACACACTCTTCAGTTGCCCTTTCTGTGAAATAGAGCAGCTAGACAAACGACTTCTCTGATCATCTCTGATATTAGGTGGTGGTGGTAAGATTGATTCACTCATTTAATCATTTCTTGCTAATTTCTTTATCAAGTAAATTCTATCCACCGGTGCTATTCACAGTCCTTTCCTGTTAGCCATCCAGCTCCTCTGCTGTCCACTCATTTATTTGTCCACTTATTTTAGGCCCCCAGTCATCTATTTACCCACCCATCCATCTGCCTGCCCATCTAGCCAGTCGCCCATTCATCCATTCATTCATCCGTTCATTTGTTCAACCATGGCATCCAGCCAGACAGCCATCATATCTCCAACCTTCCATCTCATCATCTTTCATTCATCCAACCATACCTTCATCCTCTGTCCATCCTTCCAGTCATCCATCTAGCCATTCATTTCTTTATCAATGCATCCAGATATCTATCTATCCTGGTTGTAATCTTTCCTTCATATCTCCATCCAACCATTATCCCCCATTATCATTGTTTCTCTAACCAGCTATCATATCTCTCCAGCCAGCCACTCATTCATCCAATTAACTGTCTATCCAACCATCTATCCACTCATTTTTCCACCCTCTGAACCTTTACTTAGCACATTCATGTGACCAGAGGTCTCAGGTCCTGGTGTACCATGACTTTAATTATGTAGAGAAACCTGATGATAGATAGTTAATCTGTATATATATACTTAACCACACCACACACACTGCTGGTGAGCATTTATATTCATTTATTTACCTAATCCTCACAGTAACAATTACAAGACTTAAGGTCTAATGTCATCCTCCCACTACTAACACCATTTTACATACAAGGAAACTGAGACCCAGAGAGGTTAAGTAACTTGCCCAGGGTCACAGTGGAGTAGCAGATCCAGGCTTCCAGCCCGTACTTGAGAATCTGTGATGCTAAACTGCCACACCCCTCACAGAGCTGTCTTGGGAAGGCATGGCTTAATGGGGGCTGAGATGAACAGGGTGATGGCCTTGACAAAGGCCCATGAAGGTTCACGTTCAACAGGGGAAAGGCGAATGCTGTGAACAGTTGTCCCGACCCCCACTCCTGCTGGAGGCAGTGGTGGTTTATAATTAAGGGTTGTCTTTCCCTTCCCAGGAAGCACATGTTACAAGAGTCCAGGAGCAAACTTTTGCCCATAACTCTCAGACCACAGGGAGGAATCTGGGTTCATTCCCAAGCCTGGGGCCTGGAGGGCCACTGGGAGGAGAGTGGGAGTGGGCTTGCATCAGGGAGAGTTTGTTGGAAGGGGGGTTGTTGGAACCAAGGCTTGCAGGGTAACACCCATGGAGTGGCTCCCAGCAGAGAGAGCACCGGGCAGGGATTCGGAGCCCTGTGCATGAGGAACCCCAGACGTGGCTGGGCTTGGTGTTGGTCCTGGCATGTGTCCTCTCATCCCTGGGTGTCGGCCCCCAGGTTGGATGTCGAAGAACAGCTGGAAGACCTGATGGGCCAGCCCAAGGACCTCTGGGAATTCCACGTGAGCCATTATCATCGCCTTCAACCAGAGCCAGTCCTCCCCTGGCTTCTGTGTCTCCCCGACTGGCCCAGTGTCCACCCCCGCTCAGGCCCAGTGCCATGGCTAGTCCTTCATTCCTTTCTTATTCTCACCTGCTCAACCCCTTGGCTTTGATCTCAAATCCACCCACTTCTCACTCTTTCCCCCAACCCAGCCACATCCAGCATCGCTTGCCCAGCCTGTTGGAGTAGCTCTTGCTGGTCCCATTTTCCTTCTCCTCACCTAGAGTGTTGTGTTCACCCTGCAGTGGCAAATGGGAACCCGAGAAAGCCATGGTCAGGTCATTCCTTCATTCAACTATGGTTGACGGGTGCATTAGGCAGCATTCGAGGCCGGCAGAGACAGTGGTGGACCAAAGGGACCAATCTGTGCTGTCCCAGCCGGTTTGGGGGAGGGGGAGGTGCACCCAGACTCTACCCAAGAAAATAAGTGGCCAGATCATGAAATGTCAGTTGGGGAAGGCCTTAGAGCAGGTGCCATCTGCACACAGATGTTAAGGAAGTGAGAGGTACACGGGACACGGGTCTCCAGCCACAGCAGAAACTGCACGTTGACTTAATAAATAGTTGAATGAATGAATGAATGACCTAACGGAGGCGAGGGTTTGGTAAGGGACAAAGGGAAAGGGGGAGGGCAGTGTGGCCAGCGAGGACAGACAGACACACGACCTCTTTGTCCTCGCAGATGCTGGAGCGGCGACTGGCGCGAGAGATCCGTGCCCTGGAGAGGAGCAGGGAGCAGCTGCTGGCGGAGAGTGAGACTTGGGCGCAAGGGGGGCGGGGACGGCCCGAGCCCGACTGGACCCCCTCTGACCTCCCGGCCGCCCGCAGGGAAGCTGGTGGGCGCCAAGCTGCAGGACGTGGAGCGGAGGCTGCGCTCAGGACCCGAGGTCGAGGGCGCCCCAGCAAGGAAGGATGGGTGAGGAGGGGAGGGACAAGGAGCAGGGCATGGGCCTGCGGTCCCCAACTCTGCCCCAACTGCCCTCGCCACCCCCCACCTTCACCGCCACCCTGTCCCGGCCTCTGCCTCTCTCACATCGGGTCTCTCAGTTTGTGTCTCGGTGGCTTCCACCCAAGTCGCCCTGGACTCTCTGGACTCTCGCTCTCTGTTTCCTGCTCTCTCCTCTGCCCCCTCTCTGCAGGCCGACAGCGAGGCTGGTGAGCATCCCAGAGGCCGGGGATGGCAAGAGAGAGGTAGGGAGCCCGGGGAGCCGAGGCCAGGCGGGCAGAGACTGAGAAGAAGAGTGGGCAGGAGCCTTGGCGGTTCCCTGAGAGAGGGGTCCTCAGGGAGGAGCGTGTCCCCGAGGGTCGAGGGGCGGGAACACGGCAGAGGGAGCCCGGGAGGCAGTGGTGCAGGGGGCAGGTGCGAGGATGCCCGAGAGAACCTGGCCCCGCACCTGACTCCCCGCTCTTGCAGGCGGGGCCTGAGCTCCCAAGCACCTGCGACAAAGAGGACCTGGAGCTGCTGGCGGCTGGCCCTGACGCCCCCTAGGCTTGCCAGGAAATAAAGGCGATGATTTCAGACTGTCCTCCCCCTGCTTGGCTGAGTCTGGGTCCCTGGAGGGGGCGGGGTCAATGCCTGTTGGGGGGGGTCTGGGGCTTTCGGGGCGGGGCCTCGGCAGGACTCCGCCCACCAGTCAAGCAGCAGGTGCACAACAGCCCCTCAGTAAATGCTCCTGAGCAGCTCAATGAATAAGTGTGTCCAGTAGCCCCCTGGCAATGTGGCCGAGCCATCCACCTCCACAGCCTTGTCTCGGTTCCTGAACTACTTTATCAGCAAGGGCTAGAAGTAACGTCTTTAAAACCTAGAAAGATCCAGGTACTGTGTTTCTCTGGTGGTCTCGAGAAAGCCCAGACTCCCAGTGGCTACTGCAGCCCGGTCACACACTGGGCTCTGGCCCACGGCTGCCTCTCCACCCTTCCCAAACACTCCACCCACGTGTCCCGTCGAGGCCTTTGCCCTGCTGCGTCCTCGTCTGGGGTGCACATCCGCTGGGTCTCGGGGCTTTTGCACTCACTCATCTCAGGTCTGTTAAATATGTCAGCAGCTCAAGAAGGTTCCAGCCGCACAGGACGCCTTGCGCAGGGCCGCTGCCATTAGGGAGCACACACTGATAGAACAAACGTTCCTGACTGCTGCGCACCAGGCACTGCTTAGGCCCTGGATTTTACACAGCCTGGTCAGGGAAGGTCTCACGGAGGAGGTGAGGGGGAGAGGTGAGGGAGCGAGCCTGCTGGGTGTCCAGGGAAAGGTGCACGGAAGAGGGAAGGGCTCGTGCAGAGACTGTGAGGAGAGACAGCAGTTAGTTGTGTTTGAGGAGTGGTCTCAGGAGGCCATCGGGGGAGCAGAGTGACACCGCCCAGAGGAACAGGAGACAGCGCCCAAGAGTTGTTAGGGCCCCAGTCGAGTTGTGCCTTATCTAGCGCGTATGGCATTCTGGCAAGGGGACTTGGCACACAGCAAATACTCAGTAAATGTTGTACATCACGTGTTATTATTATAATGATTCATTATTATTCACAGTGCCATTTATTATTCTCATTACTATTCTTGTTGTTATTCCCAATTTAGAGATGAGGAAAATTGAGGCAGTGAATGTGCACAGTGAGACCTCAGTAAATGTGTCTCACAGTGGTTGCTGTTATGACCCCAAGTCTGCAGAGGGGGCCCAGGTGTAGCTGAGTCTGGGTCCCAGCTCCGATCCCCTGCACCGTCACCACTCATGTGTGTTAGGCCAGTCTCTAGCAATCTCTAAGGAACCTGAACATCTTCTTGATCATCCTCTCTGTGTCACACAACTTGGGACAGTTTGGATACGGTGCTGACTTCTCACTTTCCATGTAGGACTCAAACCCTGGTTTCCCTGCTGCTCACTGACCAAGTGACCTCAGGCAAATGGCTTCATGTCTCCAAAACTCAACGACCAAATTTGCAAAATGGTGATACCAACTGCAAAGAACTTACTATAAACGTGGCCAACTCTTGACTCCTTCTGGAAACCTCCTTTGGGCCCTGGGACAAGCTAAATTGTCCCTCATGTGTATACAGGACAGTACTGGACCTGAGGCCAGGATGTCTTAGCTAGAATCCCAGCTCTGCTGTGTGCTAGCTGTCGAACTATAGGCAAGTTATTTAACTTCTCTATGGCTAGTTTTCATATCTGTAGAGAGTTTTTTGTGAGGATTAAATACATTGATAATATATGGAAAGTGCTTAAAACAGTACTTAGTTCATCCTAAGTACCGTGTTGGTGGTAGCATCATTATTACAAAGACTCTTCATATCCTCATTTGGTCATCATCCCAGTAATCCTATACAATAAATGGTATATATTTTTGTCACTTTATAGTTAAAGAAATGGATGATGACTTCACTAAAACCAGGGGACTAGTATTGAAGGCCAGGTCTTCTTACCCCAAGTTCAGAATTCTTCCTCTTCTCCATGCTACACCACCCTGCATTCTTTTCCATTTCATCCAGGGTTTTTGTTTGTTTTTTTGGCTTCATCTTGTTATCCAGTTAAGATCACAATCCATTTACTTAATTCTTCCAAGTTTAGTGATTCAATTCACATCTATTGAATATCTGCCATATCCTTGGCACTTTCTTGGCCATTGAGAAAGTAACAGAAGATGTGTCAGTCACAGGTTCTGTATTCAAGGAGCTTACAGACTCACTGGAAAAAAGAGGTACACAGTCAACAATAGCAGGCATAAAACAGTGTGGTCCATGAGGCCATGGGCCACTGGGAAGAATACTAGGCCAGGAGTTGGGCAGTTCCTTTTGGGACTTTGTTGTGACCTTGTTGAGGAAGTATAACTAAAACCAAATCTCCTGCCAAACCAGAAAACTTCTCTACAAAAAGTAGAAGAGAAAGAAGACAGTTTTATTACTGAGCAAGCATTAAACCAGAATGTGATGCGCATCACAGGTAATCTGCTAAAGAGATTGCAAAGACAGAAAGAAATCTTGCCCTTTTGTATAGCCAAACAGATGCAACCCATTTGATACTAAAACATAACTAGCTCTCAAATAAGTGGACTTAACAGCACCATTTGTCACACATTGTTCATCCTAAATTGGGGTGACCCTCTGTGTGAGTTCATTGGCTCTATCCAAAGGAAACATCAAATGACAGGAGATGGTTTTGGAGCAAGGCACCTGCTTCAGCTGAGCTCCTATCATACCCTCTCACAGTAATGATCATTATATTTCAAAGAGATGGTTTTCAGGTCCTTGAGAAAGACAATCGTGGGTCATAAAGGTGATAGGAGGTTTATTAGCTTTTACAAAGATTTATATGCATTTAAAAGAGACAAAGAACAAGTTTTCTAAGGTAAATGCTCTTAAGAAAAGGCAGGCAGGGGAGAGTCTCTTCCCTTATTTTAAGCAGGGAGAATTAAGCCTCTTATTTCTAATGCATATTTGCCCTTACCACAGTGGGCAAGTCATTTCATCTTTCTGGGTCTCTTTATCCTCCTATGTAGAAAGAGGCAGATCTGTATCGGTGTTCACAAACTACTGTCTTGGGAATCAAAACAGCACTAAATGTTTTCATTTTTGGCCAGTCACAATGTATTTTTTTAAATTGACAATTGGGCTTTATTACCATTAAGAACTTTTGTCTATCAAAGGACACCATTAAGAGATTCAAAAAGAAAGCCACAATCTGGAAAAATATATTTGCAATACATACATTTCCAGAATATATAAATTGGAATCATAGGATTACATAATGTTAGGGATGGAAGTAATGTAGTGGATCTAGTTGAATCCAGTCTTTTGTGCCATAGGAAAACAGGCGGATGAGTAATTTGGCTGAAACCAGAACACAAGCCTCAGTAGTTCAAATGACTGGGCTGGCTGGGCATGGTGGCTCACCTCTGTAATTCTAACACTTTGGGACACCAAGGTGGGAGGATTGCTTGAGGCCAGGAGTTCAAGACCAGCCTGGGCAATATAGTGAGACTCTGTCTCCATGAAAATAAAAAAAATTAATAAAATAAGACTATTTTATGATATTTGCAATAAGTTCTTTTTTTATTTCAGAATATTATAGGAGTACAAATGTTTAGGTTACATATATTGCCTTTGCCCTGCACAATGGCTTTTTAGAAGACCTTTTTTAAAAATGTAACGATGCCTCTGGGGAGGGGTACACAGACTTAGATCCCCATAATCCATCTTCATTCCACCCTACTGTCTTGTATACTGTCTGCCCAGCCCTTTCGGCGCCCACTGTGGGATTCTACAAGGTGTTCGATAGGCATACTCAAAGGCTCAGGAGCATTAAACATGACCTAATAAGAAAAGAGAAATATCAGCGTTAGTCATATTTTCTGGGAAGGTTTTATGGGGTCATGGAACTTTTTATGGTTCTTGATGATTAGAGATGATTTGATTTATAAGATGAGAAATTTTTGTTGAGGTAAAGTTCACAAAACATAAAATTAGCCATTCAACGTGGATAATTCAGTGGCATTTACTACATTCACAGTGTTATGTAACCATGTTTCTATCTGGTTCCAAAATATTTTCATCACCCACAAATAAAACCACATGCCCATTCAGCAGTTATTCCCTATTCTTCCCATCCCTTAGTCCCTGGTGACCATGCATTTGCTTTCTGTCACTGCGGATGGACTTGTTCTGAATATTCCCATAAAGGGTAGTACTCTACACCAAGTAACCATTTGTATCTGGATTTTTTCACTTAGCATGGTGATTTGAAGTTCACCGACCTTGTATATCAGTATTTCATTTCCTTTTGATGGCTAAATAATAACCTATTTTCAGTATATACCACAAGTTGTTTGTCTATTCACAGATGTGCATTTGGTTGGCTCCACCTGAGCCTAACTGTCAGCTCCCCCCCTTTAAAAAGCCCTGTTTTGGCTAGGTGTGGTGGCTCACGCCTGTAATCATAGCACTCTGGGAGGCTGAGATGGGTGGATTGCTTGAGGTCAGGAGTTCAAAACTAGCCTGAGCAAGAGTGAGACCCCATCTCTACTATAAATAGAAAGAAATTAATTGGCCAGCTAATATATATATATATATATATATATATATATATATATATATAAAATTAGCTGGGCATGGTGGCACATGCCTGTAGTCCCAGCTACTTGGGAGGGTGAGGCAGGATTATCGCTTGAACCCCAGAGTTTGAGGTTGCTGTGAGCTAGGCTGATGCCACGGCACTCAGTCTAGCCTAAGCAAGAAAGCGAGACTGTGTCTCAAATAAAATAAAATTGCCCTGTTTTTCAGCTTATAGACAGGATGGCAGTCTTTGAGACACTAGTTTACCGTCCTCCTAATTTGCCAGCAAATCAATAAACTTCCCTTTCCTTTTCCTGAAACCGCTTGTCCTTGCTCTTCATTCTTACTGATTCAGCCACAGGGACAAGTATTGAGCTTTTGGTAACGTTCTGGATACTCCACTCTGCTATGTAGGATTTGCTAATATTATCTCCCATTCTGTACATTGCCTTCCATTTGCATTTTTCTTCCATATTTCCCCATTTTATTCAAAGTACAACAATAATAATCATCCATCACAATTACTGTTATTCTCATCACCAAAAGGGGGGTTTCCGGGGCTGTTACCTGGATTCACTTTAGGTTGACTTTGAAAGGTTATCTGACTTCATAGATACTGGCATCTCGATTTGAATTTCTGAGGCTGCTTTTACCACTAATCGGCACAAAAAATGCAAAGGAAAACTAACACTAGCTTAGAGCTGAGATAAGCTCTAAGGATAAGGTTAGGGACTGCTCTGGGCCTTGGCTGGGTGAGAGTTGCATGAACATAAACTTGGTGGTCCGCCCTGTGCTTTGGGGACATGGTCCTAGATGCACCGTGCTGACACTTGACACTGGAATTGGCAGTTTCTGGCGCTGTCTCCTCACACAGGCTTCCATCCTCTGGTGCAATGGCTTATCCCTTGAATGAACCTGGACCATTGCCATAGGTGGACACAGGTAGGGTGGGAGGACTTTCTGTTTCAGGAGCGAGCTGTCCCTGTAAATTGCTATGCTTCGACTCTATGGAGCAGAGAGAGGTATTTCCAAACAGTTTTCTACTTTATTTTTCATGTGGGCATAGCTTCTCAGGTGCCTGCCCTGAGGCAGGCATGTTCCCCCGCGGTTCTTATAGACAATGAAGTAAAGGGAATGTAAAAAAAAAAAAAAAAAGTAAGCCTGAAGCCTCCCTAGTGACCACAAGGACATCTGCATGCAGTATAAATGTCAATATATGCCAGCTATGTGCTTCTGGCATTGCCATTGTCCTGGACATGGGCCTGTCACCTGCCCCATAGGGTTTCCCTGGGGATGAGGAGCTGAACACATGAAGTTCTGCACAGACCATAGCTTTACCCAGTAGAAGGCTGAGGTTCTAGTTCTGCTTCCAGCCCGTCCTGCTGTTTGGCATGCCACAGCAGAGCCCCTTGCTGCAATGTTCCTTCTAACTATTTTAAAGCTTCTGTGTGTGCAATGAAGACATCTACTGCTTTCTGGTCATAAAGCCCCCTTCCCCTTTTTTTTTTTTTTTTATAGGGATGGGGATCTTATTGTGTTCTTTCCCCTTTATACATTGACCATGGAAAATGCATACTAATGGAATCATTTTAACAGGAGTCCAAGTGCTAGTGTGTATTTTGACCAGTAAGTTCTCTGCCTTTAATACGCACTTTTTCCCCTTTGATGTTTAGGATGTTTATAAGAAGTAAAGACAGACCTATGAATATTGAAAGCCTACATCGACCTCCCAAGACTCAGCTGAACCTTTTTGCTCTTCCATTCTCAGTGGCTATTAAAGCAGGGAAAAGAAAGAAATCATCACTTTTCCCCCCCACCATAGACCTTCGAGTCAGACATAAACATTGTGAAAGTTAAACAACGATTATGATTCGCAACATCTTCAGGACGATAACTTAAGTTTCCTTCCTGGACTTTAATATATTGTATCAGTTCTGGATCTGATAAGTTTAGTTAGTAATATTTATCAACCCTATAGGTCAAAAAATGTGTGCCACTATGTCAGGCTCTCAAGTTCTGGAATTTTAACTATTTCATAAATATATGTGAAGGCAGAGAGAGAGAAAGAGAAAGACTATGTGTGTATATACATATATTGCTTTTCTTAGCTAGCAGTATGTCATAAGCATACTTCCAAATCCATGACAGTCTATATCTGTATTATCATGGCACAATGCCCCCATAGCATTAGTATTAGGTCAATAACTACTATGCTTGGAAATTTAAGTTGTTTTCTGATTTTTATATCATACACTAGACAGCAATAAGCATGTGTGTGGTGTGTGTGTGATTTAAACACATTTTGAGATCAATCTCTCAAGGTGGAATTGCTGACTCTATGGGTTTTTGCATACTCTGAGGCTTTTGAGATGTTCCGGCATCGGGGAAACTTCCTTTTATTTGAGGCGGTAACTGGGCTTTCAGCTATGTCCTGCTCAGCCTCCATCATGCTGGGCGTCTTCTGCTCTTAACTCTTCCCTGACGGCCCCTGCACAGGTCCCAGCCTGCTCCAACAAACAACATCTGGAGTTGTGTTTACTATCTCTACCATTCTGGCCAAGCAGTCACAGTCACTAGTTCTGCCTTCCAATGCCACAATGCCAGGGAGAATAAGAAAGATTCCAAAGATACCAAATAGTTGGTATCAGGACCACCTAATTCTGTCATTCCCAATCTGCTCCCTGATGCAGGCGACTCTCGGTGGACTGTGGCGGGGACCTCGCCTCCCGTCATTGGCACAGACAGGCTCCGAGCCTGGATCTGTCATCTGTGCACGCAAGGAGGGCCCGGTCTGTGCCTTCTCCTGTGTCCTCGGATACCTGAGGGGCTTGGCACTGGGGAGCTTTACCTAGGCCTTCCTGGTCAGAAGTCTTCCTGTTACTCTGAAAGGCCAAGTAGGAAGTCAACAAACATCTAAATAGGGTCTGCCCAAAGGCCAGTTCCTTCCCCGATGTGGATAATGAAATAGTCATTATTCTGTTTATATCTCCAGGCAAGCTAAGACGATGCAAACAAATGACCGTTCTTGGAGTATCCCTATGTCAATTGGTTTAATACAGTTACTACTTCGGCCTCCATGTCGGGGCCTGACATAAGTTGTTTGAAGCCCAGTTGCACCCCATCGCCTTTGGCATAAGTAAAACCTCCCCCCTCCCTTTGTGGTCGTTTGCAATATAGCCCTCCTGTCCCTTATCCTGCGGCTTCAAAACCCGGCACGCTGCACAGCCGCCGACCGTGATTAAACCTAATGGTCGACACCCGCGTCATGCCAATAAGTCGCTCCTTCTAGCACGTGTTTTCCTTCAACGTGCAGATCCAACCCGCCCGTGGCCCGGGAAGGGAAAGCACCCTGGATCTTAATAAAAGCCTGGTCCCTCCATCGTCCTTTCTCTCTCTCGCTCCCCAGCGGCCGGCTGAGCTCCCTGCAGCCTTCGGACTTCCCACGGCCTCCTGTTGGCGACCTCAAGCTCTCTGGGACCTGTAAGTGACCAATTTTTCATTGCACGTCCTTTGGTTCCACTTTCTCGTTGTGTCTCACCTGAGCAACAGCCCCGAACCTTACTGTTCTTCCAGTCAGGGGTCTCCTAGGGAGTGGCTGTCTCAGTACGAATAAACTGGACACAGGTCAGACCAGAGCCACAAGGTGTCTGCCGGGACAGATAGATTTCCCTGGAAGGGGACATATGGTCATGGGTCAGACACCTAGGCATTAGAGCGCCCACCAGGGTAAAGGAGCTTTCTATGAAAGCCACGTCATAAACACCTGTGACCAAAATCCCTGGAGCCCCGTCAGGGCAGGGTTTGCGCTTAGAGTCACTCTCCGGAGAAAACTGAAGGAATCTCCCTAAAAATTGTAGGAAAATCACAACAGTAATTCCTCTGAAGAAAGGGTACAGAGCAAAGTTGCCGACCATTGGAGACACAGTTGTGTGAATCACTGCATGCCTTGGGGACATCTGAGTATATGCCGAGACCCACTGATCGTCAAGGTGAGCTGTACCCTGGAATCGAGAGCAGTGCTGCAAAAGTACCAGGGCCAAGAGTCACCTTCAGAAAGTATCGTTCACTCAGTTTGGGATGGTGCCCTGGTATACTTATGTAAAAAAAATTCCAATTGATTATGTACAGTTGGGGTTGTAAGGCACTTGCCCAGAAATAAGAGAATAACTGTTGACCTTCTGGAAATGTGATCCCGGCACTAGCAGCATCAGCATGGCATGGAAAGTTATTAGAAATGCAGATTGTTGGATCCTACTCCAGACCTATCGCATTAGAGACTATGGGGGTAGAATTAGAAACCCAGCAATTTGAGTTTAGCAAGCCTGCCAGGTGATTCTAATGTCCAAGTTTAAGAGCCTCCTGAACTATCACAAGGAAGAGTTTCTGAATTTTTCCACTTTTAGTGATCGAATTAAAAACAAATACCCAGCCAGGCATGGTGATTTACACCTGTAATCCTAGCATTTTGGGGGGCCAAAGTGGGAGGATTTCTTGAGGGCAGGAGTTCAAGATCAGCGTGAGCGAGAGTGAGACGCCCGTCTCTATAAAAAATAGAAAAATTGGCCGAGTGTGGTGATGCTCATTACTAGGGAGACTGAGGCAGGAGGATCACTTGAGCCCATGAATTTGAGGTTGCTGTGAGCTATGACGACTCCACTAAACTGTAGCCTGGGCGACAGAGTGAGACCCTGTCTCAAAAACAAAACAAACACACACCCTTTGGAGCCAGACATTTCAGGTGCAAGCCTGAAATCTTCCTCACATTAAAGAGTGTAACCCAGGACAAGTTACTTTCCGCTCTGATTTCCAATTACGTCACCTGTCAGCTAGAAATTAAGATAATGGTTTTAATAAAGTTGGGAGGGTAAATGTTAATTTTCCTCCCTTCTTTATGAAGGAGATTATGAAGTCTGTGCTTGGATAGGAATGATGAGCATATCTGCGTGTTCATCCTGGCTCCCAACTGTGAATATGAAATAGATCTGTCAAAATGGAATACTACTCATCAGTGGCTTAGCTAGTGGGACGAACAACACCTGAGATCCATGTGGCCCAGGTGACTCACATAACCCTGAATCTCATGGCAGGGTGCTAGTCCTCTTTCAAAATGTTTTCAAATGTTATATACATGTTAAAAACCCTCTTATTTTGGTTTGAAATGCCTAAAACGCCTCTCTAAATTTCTCATGTCTCTTTTTTAAATCTTTTGACAAGCAACTGTAGTTTTCTAGAAGTTAATATGTTTTATTTTTCCTCTTAAGAAAAGTGGAACTAGGTTTTCATATAATAAAAATGTTTTTAAAATAAATTGTAAAATGAGTTTGAGGGGAAAAAAACATTTAAAGTTAGTGGGTTCTCCAGTTGGGACCAATGAGAGCATGCATCAAAGTCACTGTTTTCCTACGTCACAGACACACGAGAGAAACCGCAGCCTTAAATGGCTCATAGTGAGGGAGAAATCATGGCTCGTTCTGGGCTGCAATGCTCCAATCCCGCTTTGACTTACTCTTGCAGCTTCTGGGGGCGTGGGTGCTGGCAAGCTGCCCTCAGTTGTTGGTGCCTTTCAGGAATTCCATCAGTCAAAAGAGTCACCTCCACTAAGGTTCTGTCCCCTCCTTGGGCAGACCATAGGCAATAACTGATGGATATGGCACCATGAAAAAGCCCTTGGGCATAAAGACTGGGCCCTCTTGGCTGAGCTAGGGGCAGCTTAGAATAGACCTCCCATTTTAAGAATTCCCCATGAGGTTATCTAATGCCTTCACTCAGACTTCTCCTGCTCTATCCTACTGCTTTTTCTTTCCCTTCCATAGACATGAATTCTGAGAGCGGTCCCTACCAAACATCCAGCATGTTGGTCTCCATTCAGAGTCGGCTTCAGCAGTCAGCAGCAAAATCTCAGCATCTTCCTCTGTGGCTTGTTTTTTGTTTCAATTGTTCAAAAAACAAGAGGTCTGTCTACTGAACTTCACTGATACGTTCATATATTCTTTCATTCAGCAAACACCTGTCAACCATCATCAACGTGCCAGTGAATGCTTTAGACACTGTTAGGACTGCAGTAATGAGCAAGGATTCTGTCCTAGCCCTCGAGGAACTTTCAGGCTAGCGGGGAAAAAAGAAAAACAAATAATTCCATGAAGGATGATAGGATGGCATGATAAAAGCGTCCTGAAGAACTGCGGGGCACTGCCTATGAGATTACAAAAGTCTTCTAGGCAGAAAGGATATTTGCATGTTTGAGAAAAAGACATGGGTGGCAATAACATAGTGGGGGATAAGAGAACTGAAAATGAGGCTTGCACAGATATTTCAGGGGCTTATAAACTGATTTGTATAAATACAGTTATATGCACAAAATAGTTTTATTATGTGATTTGGATGGTGTTTCACAGTATTTTAATTCTACCAACAATTGTGTACATTCCCCATTTCCCCATTTTTTAATAGATAGGTGAAGATCTCTAATTTCTGAGAGAATTGTGTTTTGTTCAAAGTCAGCAGCAGATCAGAATAGGCCCACCTGGATCCCAAATATATATGCCTTGTCCCGTATCATATGAGTCCTTTGAATGTCTTTGGGAGATGACATTTTCCTTTTGAGTCAATGGAAACTATAGATTTATAGAATAATGGCCTTTATCCTGTTTTAATTCTCTTTGAACTTGAGGGCCTTTCAATGATTGGTTTCTACCAGGGCGAAGCTGAAACAAACAATAATCAGAATGGACTAATGACATCCATACTCTAAAACTATTCGGGAAATAAACCATGGCCACAGTTGTCTAACAGACCCCACATTCTCCGTTTCAAAATTTCAAATTAGATTGATGGCTTTTTTGCTCTATGATATAAATTAACTTCTAAAATTCTGACAGCTGTTTTCCAATAAGACCTGCCAATGACTGGATTTCTGTCAACTTCCATGTTCCTTTGTCCGCTTTGCTGATGTGGGGTTGCCATCAGAATGGGTCACTAAGACACACTCATTGCAGACCTTGCCCGGGTGTCCTAGTATAGAAATTTGTGATTTTTTTGTTGTTGTTGTGGTTCTTTTACTTTGCATTCTAAAGGACAAGTAGCTCTTGAAATTTTAAAATAGAATCTAGGTTACTGTATTAAATTCATAGCAAGAGTATCTACTCAAATCCACCAGCTGTATTTCTTGCATCCATCCTGTCTTTTCCTTGGTGCCGCTGTCCTAGATGGTTTGTGATAACTACTTGCATGGCTGTAGTGAGAATATGGTTTCCTGGCTCCACCTCTATATTCTTGGCTGTTTCCATTAACTACATGGTGGTGGTCAGAACTAATTTAATCATAGCCCTTTCCTACTTTGGTGATTTCCCATGAACTACAGGGTCAAATCCTAAATCCCTATTCCAGAAAGCGAGGCCCTCTTTAGTGATCGTATGCTACCTACCTTTCCAGCCGTGCATCCCACCACTACCTGTCAACAGTCTGGACCACTGCCTGCCCATCTGCAAATCATGCAAGGTAGGATATTTTTTCTAATATGACATTTTCCCCCAGGGTGTTCACTCTGACAGTCTTTGATCTCCAAATGCCAGCGTGTATTCATTTTCACTAAATGCTCCTTTTATCATGTAGCTTTTTCCTTGTTCCCTCTGAAAGGTGCCTCTTATTTTTTTCTGTTTCATTATCCATCTACTTGTATCATTACTAGATGAAGTATAATCATGAATGGTATGCCTTTGTGTGCTGCCTGACAGCTTATGACCTAATTAAGGGATGAGGTTGTATCTTGCTAATTTCCATATTATCTCACAGAATAATAATTAAGACAAGTTTCTGAGCGATCATTGTGATAGAGGAGCATCTTTGGAATATCTAACCAACTCACAACGCCGCCTTAAAAATTGTCTGTCTCTATCAACGTCACTACATAGTGTTTCCAACAGTCATTTTGTCAAACGCAATCTTTCTCCGTTCACTTATGGGCATCTGAAGATTAGGGAACTTAAAAATGAAAATTCCCACGTGCTCTGTGGCAAGCCCTCTGCTGGTGCTAATCTATAGGCATCAATGATCAAGTATGGTCTTTTCCACTGCACCACAATTAGGTCCTATAGACATTAAAGAGATAATAAAGGTGGGTGTGTGTATATATATATATATATAAAATAAGCAACTTTGGCAGCAAATTAAAATATCTGGATGAAATGGACAAATTTCTTCAAGTACAAATTCTCTAAACCAGACGTCCCCAAGATACGGTGAGTCGTGTAATTATTTCATTATATATCACAATGTAATAAGAATAGAAATAAAAGTGCATGATGAATGTAATGTGCTTGAGTCATCCTGAAACCATACTCCATCTCCTGCTGTCCTGGTCTGTGGAAAATTGTCTTCCATGAAACGGTGCCTGCTGCCAAAAAACGGTTAGGGTCCGCTGCAAACTGATGCATAAAAATAGAAAATCTGGATATCTCTATAACTGAATAGCTATTTGGGAAAAAGTTAAAATTAGGTCTATACCTCTTATAAGTGGATACGAATATAAAGTAAAAATATGAAACCATACAAGTACTGGAAGAAAACAAGAATTTCTTCTTAATCTCATGTAGGAAAAGGCACTTTGTAACTCAAAATCCAGAGTGAGAAAACATTGATAAATTTGACTTCATTAAAGATTTAATGAAGAACAGGGAGAAGTACATCATGAACATTTGTAACATAGTATGATTAACATTAAAGATTTAATGAAGTACAGGGAGAAGTACATCATAAACATTTGTAACATAGTATGGATAAAGATTTAATATCTATAATGTATAAAGAACTCTTAAAATTGAGAATAAATGTCAAAAATAAAGATGCTTTGTTAAAATACAAATAGCAAGGATCAAGATTGCTTATGCAAGAATTAAAAATCTGGAAAAATATCTCAATACAGAAAAATGAGCAAATACACTAAAAATTTTAAAGTTTTCTTATGAAGTAATGCCAATTGCTATTTTCCTATTTTCTATTTGTTTTTGAAGTACACTAAGTATATATTCCTTTTATAAGCAAGTATACTTCATTATAATAAAAGTCAATGTTAAAAAACCATGGGATACAACTATATGCTTACTAACATGTAAAGATACTAATAATACAACATGTTGAGGAGGATATAGAATAACCAGAACTCTCAAACATTGCTGGTAGGAGTGCAAAATGGTGCAACCATTTTGAAAAGCTATTTAGTAGTTTCTTCTAAGGTTAAACACACACTTATCTATATGATTCAGAGAATTCCCCTCCAAGTGTTTACCCAAGGAAAATAAAAATATATATCGTCATAAAGTGTATACATAAATGTTCAGAGCATCTTTTTTCATAGTAATCCCAAACCAGAAACAGCCAGCGTAGTTAGAGTTTGAAATTCGTGTAAACTACATTCAGGCCATGTTAAGCACAATGATAACAGAGAAAACATAGCAGGGTGCTATTTTGAGATAGTTAATTTCTGTGATGTATCCCTTCTGATGTCTTTCTTGGAGACAAGTCATTGGTTCTCTCATTTTTGCTTCAGAAGAAAAAGCATGAATGAGACCTCTCAAACCCTCCTAAAGTTTTTTGCCCAAATCTTAAGCCACGGAGTGAAGATTCTAAGCCAGGCATCCTCAAACTACGCCCCGCGGGCCATATGCGGGTGTTTTTGCCCGTTTGTTTTTTTTACTTCAAAATAAGATATGTACAGTGTGCATAGGAATTTGTTCATAGTTTTTTTTTAAAACTGTAGTTTGGCCCTCCAACGGTCTGAGGGACAGTGAACTTGACCCCCTGTTTAAAAAATTTTGAAGACCATTGGTCTAAGGTATGGATGAAAATAGGGCTCCTTTGTCAAAAATAGGGTTAAAAGAAAGAAGCTGCCTTTCAAATGAGAAAGCTCTTCCTTTGGGCTGGGAAAAAAGTGAGGGAGGGGACTCTAGTCTTGGAGGAGGCACAGTCTTGTGTTTCCACAGTATTTCCAAAGAAGTCACAGGACTGAGACCTTTCCAGTGGTGTACTTACACAAACACAGGCAGATTAGCAGAAAGCCTCCATCTTGAGCAGGGACCACTTGAAAGATCACAGATGTCTCAAAGATCACCGGGCAGAACAGGTGGTCAAGGGTCAAATGACCCTCAGCACAAACTGTAACTTGTAACATCACCGTCAGAGGTTGGAGCTTAGGATTACCAGCAACCTGTCAAGATTCGGGCCCCAAACAAAAAGTTACAAGAATAAAAGGTGTAAGTTTTATCCCACTATTGTTTGTGGGCTGAGATTCATGCTTTCTGCACATATATGACATGTGTCTTAATTATTAACCTAGAAGAATATTCAAGAAATGAACACATCTATTTCCCTGGGGAGGGGGAGGAGACAGGATGAAGGGACAGACTTTCTTCATTTCAGGCTATGCCCTTGAAATTAATACATTTTAACACTTCAGACAATTTTTTTAAAGTCAACAGAAGAGGGAATTATGAACCGCTTTCGTTTCAGTCTGCATCTATATTTTTCAGAAGTATTTCTATAAGTATACACGATACAAAGTTGAATGAGAGAGTTCTAGTAGGTGTTTGGGTGTGTGGTTTTAAGTGACTTCTATTTTGTAAAGTTTGTATGAAGTTAAAAAGTAAATTACAATACACATTACTTCAGAATACGTATTTTGTTTTGGAGCATGAAGAACTCTTAAAGATTCCTTTCTGGTAAAGCTGCTTAATTCCCACCTCTGATAACATCTTCACATAACATTGATGCTTCAGAGTCATGCCTGGCTCCAAAGACCAGAAAGAAAGCCATAAACACGAGCCAGTTTTGAAAAGTACAATGGCAAGCGTTTGTGTAGAGGAGGGTATGTCCAGTCTGTGTGTTTAGAGGTCATTAGAGGCTCTGCTGCCAGCCAGCTTGCTTTGTCTTTGTGTTTTCATGCTTTCCAAAAGCAGACTTTGGAGATTCAGGGAAAATGGGCTCAGCCCTTGTGGCTTTCAGCCTAGAAAGCTGAACGTGCTGGAGAGGTGCTGGTTGGGCCTTTCACCACGAGATGGCAGCATTTGCCCAGAGATGCTCAACCAGCCCGACCGCTTGAAATATGCTTAAAGAACACCAGAGGGCGCTCAAACTCCACAGTTGGATGTAAAGTGTGGCTGGTTCAGCGAAGATCCTAATATCTTCCCACGCCCCCTTCCCCGTCTGTACCTCATAGAGAATATCATGTGGCTCTCCACGCAGGTGTGACTATTGCACATGCGCCATCCTACACAAGATTTCCAAGCCTAGACAAGGCCACTGGGCTACCAGACTTCAAGGTTCAGAGGGAGATGTCATCTTTTTACCACCTCTTTTACATTTCAGCAAGCACAGGAAGTATTCTATGTTAAGTACATGTTTCAGTGGCAGAATTTATTAGGTCAACCAGGGTACATTTTGGACAGGGGTTGTATCCCGTAGTAAACAAAGAATTGGGACTATTGCATGCATGGTTCTATGTGGGGATTGCGGATGCATATATTAAAAGATTATATATAGTTTAACATTGTGAGAGAAGTAACTTTATTTTTTATACCATCCCCCCTTACACTCTCAGTGACTGATTTTCAGTGCCACTTCTTAGCCACTTCTCCATTGTCACACAACTAGCTAGTTGTATAAAAGAGATTCAGTGCTAAATTTGCATGCTTAGGGGTAAATCCTCCATTCTTCCTACAGCCCTGGCTTCCCCTATAACACTGGAACAACAAGACAATGTTCATTTCTCTGAAAGGAATTCAGTATCACTTGTAACTATTTTTCCTTTTCCAAATAGAATACCATGGGATCAAATAACCTTGCCAATTTGCTAAATAGAAATTTTTCTACCAAAAGCAAATTTCAGTTAAGTGGAATGTAATATGGAATTCTTGCTTAATGTGAATTCTCAGGAGCATTGCCTAATGCAATTGTTTTGTAATCACAATAGCACCTAGAAAGCCCATTAGCCGTATAAAGTTTGAAACAAAGCTAAATGAAAAATGCTGGGCTTGTTCTCTAACATGTTAATAAATAAAATGCATATTTGCTGATCGAGGTGAGATGTGAATGGACATTGATCCAGGATCCTTTTTCACACAGGCTACTGCTGGCTACAAGGCCATTATAGTCAACACGAGGCAATCCAGTGAATCAACATGAGCTTAAAAGTGTCATTAATAAGAGAAGAAAGTTCTAAGCTATAGATGTGATCATTTTTCTCTACTCTGCCTTGGTCAGACCACTGCTGGTGGTACGTTTTTGTTGCAACACTTTGAAGGCGTTTCAGCAACTGGAAAATTGTCCACAGAAAAGAGACAGGATGGCCAGGTATGACTCCAGGCCAGACATTCCCAGGTGCCTCAGCTGTTACTCATCCCATACGATGAAGAAGAGATGATTTAAGGAGAACATAGCACCTGTATTCAGGAAGTGGTTTGGTTGGTTTTTTTTGGAGGGGGGGGTATGCTTAGTGATGAGATGTGGACCTATGAACAGAAGGTGGACACAGAGGCAGAGTGTATCTCATTTAAGGAGAAACATTGTTACATATAGCATATGTCCCAGTGATAGAGGTGGCTTGGTCAGGGAATCAGTAAACACTTGATAGACTGAGGTGTACATACACAGAAAATTCTTTCCACGTAAGGCATGTGCTAAACTAGATGCTGGGAATACAGCAATGACCCACACAGGTTCTATCCTTGCCTTGTCGAGCCTGGGATAAACAGGTATTATAACCTTGGGGTGTGAAATGTACTATAGAGGAGAAAGATCAGGGTGCTAAGAGAAGCACCTAACGCCATTAAAGAGGGTCAGAGAAGCACCTAACACCATTAAAGAGGGTCAGAGAAGAAGGTTGTCTAATTTGTGATCTGAACAGTGAATAGGAATTAGATAAAGAGGGCGAGAGAAAGAGAGGATTTTCCCATAGGAAATGCATCTTCCCCAATACAAGGGTACCTGTGACATGCATATGTGAACTTCCCAAAACACCAAGAAAGATGTCCTAACAAACCATCCCACAGTGTTTTGTTAAAATCATATGGCTTAAAACCATGACCACGTATTTGCTTATGATTCTGCTGTTTGGGCTGGGCTCAGCCAGATGGTTCTTCTCTTGGCTTGTCTGAGATCCCTCATAGGGCTGTCATCATCTGTTAGTTCCAGTAGGGTGGATGGTCCAGATGGTTTCAAATTTCTGGCATTTGGTGCTGACATTCTCTAGGTTACCTCTGTTCTGTTCCACCTGGCCTCCTATCCTCCAGTAGACTGGACAGAATTTATATCATGGTCTGAGGGCAGCATTTCAAAAGGTTAGAGGAGAGTGTTTCAAGGCATCTTGGAGCCTGGGATATAGAACTCGCATAGTATCACTTTGGCCACATTCTGTCAGTCAAAGCAAGTTTGAGGTTACCCCAGATCTAGACAATGAGGAAATCGTTGACTCTAACTTCCGATGAGAAGTGCTATAAACTAGTGTAGCTGTCTCTTTCCATTTATCAGAATCATGCTGGAAAAATTCAAACTAGAGTCAATTAACGGTGCCTCCAGAGATGTGAAACTTGAGTTCGGTCTTGAGGGATGAGTAAGATTTTTATTAAGGAGAGGAGGGCACAGTGTGGCAGGGAAGGGCTGGTGAACATAGCATGGCTGGTGTGTTTGGAGACATTTACAGGGTTTGGTACCCGAGGATCTGGGGAGAAATTATGGGAGAAGACACAGTAGTAGAATAACAACATTGTGTCTAGCAGTGTCCCACCATGCTCTGGGTCGTCTATGAAGTGAGTAATACACATTGGTCTTATCCAGACGAACATAAGACATGAAGGGCCTTGTATGACCAAGGTAAGAGTCCAGCAGAACATTTATATCAAATGATTTAGACCATAAAGTTTTGTCTCTTAAGTGTCATTTCGTGGACCCTGTGTTAAGTAGCCTTAGAATCATTTCATTCCTATGGATTTGGTCAGAACCTTAATTGGTACTTTCTGGGTCCCCTGGTTCCATCGTCTCTGTGAATCCTGATTGTAGTTCTCCTTGGAATTGCTTCATTCCTGGAAGAGGAGAGTTGCTACTTTCTTACTAGGTTGTGAAGACCCCTTCTGACTTTGTTGTAGAGACTGAAACCAGTGACTCCGATGACTATTATGAAAGTGTATGGACTTCAGCTCATGAGGGCAGAAGCCATCTAAGCCAACGCACATGATCCACTGCCAGATTTTCTTTTTTCCCCTATTTATCTTCAGTTGGTAGGGAGAGGACACATTTTATTGCTGAATGGCCGGAGAAAGAACTGAAACAGTAATCAACTTTTTGGCAAAGCCAGATCAGAGAGGTCGCTTAAATCGCCAGAGGTCACACGATGGCCAAATGATCTAAGCCACTGGGGATGGATAGCAAACATTTTCTCACATTTTTGGTTTCTCTGTGGCTAGGAACAAAGCGTGATTTAAAATAAAAAGTACAAGCGCTCTTTTGAGCAAATCCTTCTGTCATTTTGAGGCGAGCTGGCAACCACCTAGCCTTTTTGTTCAGAAAGTGTTTCTGGAAATCAAGTAGAGGCACGTTCTGGAAGCAATACCGAGCATAACAAGTGTCTTTGCTTCCTGCATTATGCCTCTTTGTTCCTCTAACCCAGAGGAACAACTGTGGAAATAGAAATCAAGAATCTAGCCATTCCTAGTAGTTATTAGTTAGAATTTGTGTTATTCAGTCAACCTTAACGCTGGCAAAAAAAAAAAAAAAAACTACTTCTTTGTTTTGCATTGGGGAGAAGTGAAGTCTCGTTGAGGTAGCAGGAGTAAAGATGTGTTGATTCAACGCATTTTGTGTTAGATTAGCTAGACTCTGCGAAATGACATGCCCCTGGGTCTCAGGTTGCCTGTGTTTTGCTAAGATAGCAATGATTCCCTCGGGGACAGACAAGGCCTGGGGCTAATTATGCTGCAGGGTGAATTCATCACTAAATCTTTTTGCTAACAAAGACAAATTTCCTCATAGGTTTTACAAGGGCCCTAAAAAATTAGGTGAGTGAATCTAACATGCAGCCAACACATGAACCCGGAGTCAGCAGATGGCGCCTTGCCAGGGAGACTCCTCATTGTCGGTTTGCACAGAGATGAGAATAGCAACCCTTATCGGGCATATGGTTTGGGAGATCTCTCTTACAGCATTATGTTTGATCCTCACTGCAGCCCTCGAGAGGGAGGCATTATTATTACTTCATCTACAAACAAGGAAATTGTGGTTTGGAAACATTAGAATCATAGAGTCAAAAGACCTTGAGTTTTGCAGACATACAGCTCTCAGCTCCAATTTTATCTGCACTACTCATTTGCTATTTGACATTTAGCAGTTCTTAAATTTCAAATGTATTTGAGACACTCGGGCTTCTCATCCCATCATAGGGATGCTAATACCTACCTTGTAGGCTTGTGACAACAGAGGAGAATTCATTCACCTTTGCACCCGTACACAATAATGGTATCTTACTAGTATTACCAGTAGTTGTAAAGCAGTGGACCAGTGGATCCTAAGGTCGGGCTTCTTACTCAAACTCTGGCTCTGCTCTCTGCCAATGGCCATAAATTTAAAAACTAGCCTTCCTGTGCCTTATTTCCCCATTTATAAAATGTGGACAATAAAAACAGCTGCCATATGGTTTGTCACAAAGCTTAAAGTGGATGATAGCAGGGAGGCCAATAATAAGCGCTTAAGCGATGATGAGGATAATGAATCTCTTAATGCCATATGCAGTGTGGCCCAGGTTACATAGCACGTAAGGTCCAGAGGCAGGGTCCCCTCCCAGGCCTTCCAAGTTTTAAGTTCTGAGGTTTTTCTGTTGTGAGACAGGAGCACGAGATTAAGGGCAAGAGTGGCAAACAGCTGGAAATCCCTGGAGATGGGATTTCTGCCATGGCAGAGATGACTTGAGCAACTTTCGAGAAGACAATGGGAGTGTGGGAGGGCTGGACTAATGCCTTCCATATGGCCGGGTGGGACCTCTCAGGCTTTGATCAGGGAGGCTCCGAGCGAGGTTATGTTGCAAGACCTGCATAGCCTTTCCAGACTGTGCACAAACTGTGTGGGTCGTGGACTCCATTGTGGAGCTTTTGGGGCTTTGGAGTGAATGGTCTATCTTTAGCTCAAGCTAGACAGAGGGACCCCTGCCACAGTCTCAGAGAACCCATATCTCACCCATTTATTTTCCTCCTTTTACTCCTGTAGTTTCCTCTTTTCAGGGAAGTCTTGGGGATGGTTATGTATATCTCTAGGAATAAGTGTCTTCTCCTGTATCATGTATTCATCCTCCTTCCTAGCACTACCCCTTGACCAAGGTCAACTGGTTGGTGTCTTAAGATTCCATTTCCTTATCTACAAGTCAGGTAACAGTGTATTCTTCATAAATAAATCTATCAGGATTTTAACTAAGACCAAATAAGACAATGCAGGTAAGGTGCTTAGCTATTTATTAGCCACTGCGGTACTATTTATTGATAACACTATTAGAGATGCAGTATTAGGGATAGGGCAGCAAGAAAGGGACTTTGTTCTTTGGTTATTGTCTGAAGGTCTGGGTTTGAGCACTGTCTCTGTCACTGATGAGTTGTGTGAGCTGGGGAAAGTCATTTTTTCTTTCAGACTTTGCTCTTTCCCCACCCCCCTCATCTTATTTTGGAAAAGATTTAAAGGTTATATTTCAAGAAACGTAAGTCCCATGAGATTGTCCTTAAACTGAAAAGGGTTTCAGAGGACATGGAAGTCTGGGGAGCTTTGTAGCTTATATTCTTCTAGAAATCCTCAATGCATGTTATCATAGTAAAGGCCCTGAGAAGTCCTGCAGTAATGAAGACACATATTTAATTTGGATTAAACTAAAGTTTTCCAAAGCCATTAACCCAGAGGACCTTTTCCCTTCCATAATAGCAAATCACCTTCTATGGATTATTCTTTGGGACATGCTGGACTAGGTGATCTCCTAAAGACCTTTTCAACTTTGGCAATCATTTCGTCTCTCTACCCACATCACCTGCATTCAATGTTTCTGTGGTTTCGGCATCAGGTACAAGAGGGTATGCTCTCCTTGCTAATAGGCATCACACCTGTCCTTCATTCTCAAGGCATAGGCGACAGACAGGTCTGTATTTACACAGAGCCACATAGGTAAAACATACAGCCATCAGTGTACGAGCAAAGAAGATAACATACAAAGTCTAAAAATGTGCTTTTCGACATTTTTATTGCGCCCAACACCATTTTCGCCTCAGTTCCCTGGGCAGCCTTTTCTTTAGGAATTGTATTCTGCTTTTCTCACCCAAGTGGAAAGAAAAACTTGGAAGCAGAAGCCTTTCGTTGCCTTCCGAGTAGCTGAGCCAGATAAGGGTGATGTCTGGAAGCCAACAAGTTTGGATCCTAGTTCTGCCTGTGCCATGAACTTGACCTTGGTCTGGAGCAGGTCACGTGTCCTGTCAAACCCTACATTTCTCCAGCTAGGAAGTAATGGAGCTGAACTGGATTGGTCTTGGTGTTCTCACCCAGCATGAAATGTGGTTTCTGTCTACCTAAGCAAAGTCCATTTTTTTAATCCAGAAGTTCCACGGTTTGTCAGTGCAGCCTCCTTTAGTCGCTATCTGATCCTGTATGGTTTGCATTAGCCTCCCTGCACAACAAACTCTAGCAGGGGACAGAAACAGCTCAAAGTCATCTGGCTCCTTTAAAGGGAGCCTCACCCCTCACATGTCACTGGCCACACCAACCTCACCCTTGCTCTGTGGGAAAATGCTCTCTCCAACTACTGAGCCAGCCTGTGTCCACTAGATCAGCAGCCTGATCGTACGGATCTGGGTATTTTCTTTCTTTTCTTTTTTTTTTTTTTTAAAGTATTACAATAAAAGAAATATCATTGACACAAACCCTAATTTAAGTTATGTGAAGGATTTTACTTAAATCCGCAAAAGCAACGAGAACCAGACCTGGGCCTGCAAAAAGGGCCAGACACAATGGCTTGGATTAAGGCACAAGGATCAGCTTCAATTTGGAGGGTGAAGATTGTTCTTTCTTTTGTGGCGCTGTCAGGGCCTTAACATCACTTAAGCATAATTGACTTGGGGGGAATGAAAGTTGCAATGTGTACGTTGGCTTCTGCTTCTCCAAAAGTTTACTTTAAAGGAGCTTGAATTCCCTGAATCACTGAGCACAGAATCTCCCTCCAGAAAAAGCCTCCAGGGTTGATTCTGAGGTTGTTTGCTGTGTTCCTCTCCCTGCTGCCATATGTGATCAGCTGATGAAGACCTGCTTGGGGCATGTCTGAATCACCTTAGTGACTCTTCTTGGGGGGGTGGTGCTACACAGGCTCACAGGTAGAGAAACATCAAATACTTGAGCTGGATCCATGACTTTACCCCACTCCATGAGCTTGGGCCAAGTGTTTTACCCCTCTGGGTCCTGCTCAGCCTCTTTTTCTGTAAAATGTGGCAGATCATCCCTGCCACGAAGCCCTCATGGGAGTGAGCTGCTGATAAACGTCTTGTCCCCTCCCCAATGTGCCCTGTAACATCTGTGGGCATCTTGGCTATGTCTGAGTCCACCTTGTTCTCTTGTGTCTTTGCGACTTGGCAAAGGCTTTTCCTGCTTCTGACAGCAACCCGCCTCTTTCGCTTGGTGAACTTGCACCTATTCTTCCAGATTCAAATGAAGTGTTTTCTGCCCAGGTAGTTTTTCTTGACGTTCCAGGCTTCGATACCCCTGTTCTGTGGTCCTCTGACACCCTGTGTTTACATTTGTCACAGACTGAGGACCACAACGCTCTCCGACTCTGCTGTCATGGTGTGTTCCCAGCACCCCCTCCTCCATAGGGTGGTGAGTGCTCTTCTAGGCGTATTATAGTTGGCAAAGGAAAGCGAAGACTATATCTTATTTCAGCACATCAGCGTTGAAAAGCTCCTGCCAGTGAGTTTGGGTAAAGGAGGGGGAAAAAAAATACCTTGGTGGTGATCTACTATAAGCCAGTACACTGTAGGTAGTTTACCTCATTTAACCTCTTCAAATGTGAATGATGTATATGGTAGCAGTGTAATTTGAAAGAGGAAGAGATTGAATCTCAGAGATTGTAAGTATTTTACTGCATCAGTTGGATCTTTCGGGAACCAGACACCAAGACAGCAGGTAGTGCAAGTTTCCTGTGTTCTGTGTTTGTTGCATGTGGGAGAGGGGTGGATGGGTGTGTGTGTGTGGGGGGGGGCGTGCTTTTGACAGATAAAACAGGAAGGAAGCAGCATTAAGCAGGGAAATCCTTCAGACTGCACCCTGGATCTGATGCATGTAAAAGCAAAGAGGTGGGGACTCAGAATTTGGCAAAGATCCAAGAGCATGCTGCAGATATGATTAGGTATCAGACATTTCAGCAGGGGCCACCAGAGCAAAGATTGCCCACTAGACGGGATGGAATTGGGTAGAGATGGGCATGCTTTAGTATCTCCATCATGCTCAGAAGCTGGGGTGAGCACTGAAGGCATTACAGCTGGAAGTTCTCAGCTAACCGTGTTCCTTGTCACATTTAATCTAGATGTTCCAACAAAGCCGTGATTTGAAAGTGGGTCAGTCGACTTGAAAGTCCGTTTTCTACTACACTACACTTCTGAAACTTAAGGGGCTTCCTGTTACATATCCCGAAGTAAAGTTTTAAAGATCATATGTATGACCAAGATGTAGCTTAATAGCAACATAAATAGGACGTTGAAGTTCAAGGTCCTGTGTAAAATAAGATACAAGGTGATCTGCTAGTTCACAATCTTGCTTCCATTACGCCGTTTCCTCTCTCTTGAAATTGTCTTGGCAGGACCTACAGGGATCATATAATGCATTGAATGATTAAAAGTTATTAAAACCCCAGATGATTGAATCCACTGATTAAGCAACTATATGGACCTCCCAATCACATAATAGGCGCTAATGGTTGCCAAGTGTTGTAACCCTGGGCTGGAAAGGCAAGGGATTTGTACAAGCTGGATTGCTTCTCACACTTCCTTCACCAGGGCTTGATTTAGCCAAGTCTTGATTAACCATGACCTCATTGTCATTGTAGACATCCTGGGACTGTAACCTTTCAACCTCCTCCATCCATAGCCACCAGAGGGCCATCAGAGTGGAATGGCTTGGGATCTATCACAGTATGAATTCTCTGGAGTAGTCAGAAAACTACAGATCAATAGAAACCTCTTCTTTCAGTCCAACTGTCTTTCAGATCTTTACAAAAAAGCTTCCGATAGAGACATCAAAGAGATCAAGATGAGTTCAGATGATTCTGATGTTCAGTTTTGTAAAGCCAGATCTAGAAATGGTGGTAAAGGTAAAGTCTCCATCTTTCTAGTTCTTAGATCCCAACGTAGAACTGATAAGTGTATCCTGGGATGGAGCTCAGATGATACCCATGTCAAAAGAATGAGCAGACCAGTGGCTGGCACCAGAATCTTGACGACCCCCCCGCCCCAAGTCTATACTAATCTTAAAAGTGCTAGTCCCAAAGTCACCCATTCTTCGGTGTTAAAGACAAGCCAGATATCCAGTCCAGTGGTCTGTTAGAATTACAGGAAGTCATGTAGCTCTTTAGATCAACAGGTGAGTGGCTGGCTGAGGTGGTGCTGAGTTCCCCATCCCTGGAGATACTCAACCACAGGCAAGAAAGTCATCTCTAATGTAGGCTGTGAATGAGAGCCCTGTAGAGAAGAGGAGGTTTGAATCCATAAGTTGTCTTGTAGCTCTTAAAGTAAACCTGTAATAAAGATGGGCACAAACAATCCAGTAGGAAAAAATGTCCCTAATTCATACCTCGTCATATCATATCTGCCAACATCTTTCTTCAGATCATGCTCTTATCTTTGGGCATTTATTTTATAACTTATAAATATGATTGCATCACTCAATTGTTGTAATCAACAGTGACCTCTTTGTATAGTTCTGTGATCCATCCCAACTATACAATCTTTCCAATCTGATATTCTTTCCATTTACACTCCTTCCCACACATTACTCTTCTTATCTCGGGGCATGACATAAAGTTGGGTACCACCTACGCTAGCTCTGTATTGCTTTGTAACAAATGAACCTTAAGCCTAGTGGCTTACAACAATAAGTGTTTATTATCTCACAGGAATTCAGAAATGGTTAGCTGTCTGCCTCCAATCTCTCAGGACGTTTCAGGAAAGATGTCAGTCTGGGCTCCAGTTATCTGAGTGCTTGGCAGGGCTGGGGAATCTGCTTCAGGATGGCTTTCTCACATGGTCTGGTTGTTGCCAGAATGCCTCAGTTCTTCTTATGGGGGCTTCTCCGTGCACTAGTTGAGTACCTGCACAACATGGTGAATGGCTTCCTGCAGAGGGCAAAACCCAAGAGGGACCGAGACCAAAGCCACAATATTTTTTATGACCTAGCCTTAGAAATCAGTCATTTCGGCAATATTTTACAGGTTACACAAGTGAGCTCTTTTCAATGTGATAAAACTACACAAAAGCATGACTACCACAAAGTAGAGATTAGTGGGGCCCTTTTTGGAGGCCAGTTGCCATGCCTATAAGTTGGAATGTGCTGTTTCTTTTGCCTTTATTCTTGTATCTTCTCTACCTAGCCCTCTCCTGTCCATCCTTATAGAATCACCTTGAATGCCACCAACTTAGTGGATTCTTTTCTGAATCTATAAACAAACAGTCATTTTCTCTGTTCTTCTGCATGTGCCTATCCAATTTTCCCAGCCCCATTTATTGAATAGGTTTTCCTTTACCCAGTGTATATTGTATTGTATATTGTACATATATTGTATATTGTATATATATTGCTGTCTGCTTTGTCACCGATCAGTTGGCTATATGTGGTTGGATTTATATCTGAGTTCTTTGTTCTGTTCCATTGGTCTATGTCTTTCTTTTTTTATCTTTTCCGTTTATCCATAGCATGTTGGACATAGCTCATAAAAAGATGCATTTTATCCTAAAGTACAAAGTCTATATTGTTCTACCAAGAGGTATGTAAAAGAAAGTGCCGTATCTTATTTAGTGTTTTAATAAGTTAGGTTTTGGCAAATAATAGGTGCTTAGAGAAAATTTTAATGAATGAATCTCATTTTTTTCACCTCATGATCCCTAATCTTGTTTTAGAGGCCAAAATTAATACTAATAAAAAGCAAAGTATGAAAGAATACCTAAGATAGATTAAAAGACACCAAATGTAAACCTAAGTATATCTTTTAATAGAAAATAACTTTCTGCAAGGAAAACTTGGGATAAAATGGAATTTATCATTGTTAAAACAAGAAAAAAGATCTAGAAGTCATGTTTCCCAAATCTGTCCTTCTAAAAATGGAAAAAATTAAGGCTTCATCGTTGTTTGTTTGTTTGTTTTGAGATAGGGTCTTGCTCTTTTGCCCAGTGTGGAGAGTGCAGAAGTCAGTGATCATAGTTCACTGTAGCCTCAAACTCCTGGGTTCAATTGTCCACCCACCTGAGCCTCCAGAGTAGTTGGGACTACAACCAAATTTTTTTTGTTTTTTGTTTTTTTGCAGATGGGGTCTCACTGTGTTGCCCAGGCTAGTCTTGAACGCCTGGCCTCAAGCATCCTCCTAAAGTGCAGGGATTACAGATCTGAGCCACTGTGTCTAGCCAGAGGCCTCATTCTAACACATATTTTTTCATGGCAGAAACTAGAAAAGGGGATTAAGCAACCTTGACAAAAATAGGACAATTACATAGCTTGAGTAGATTGAGTTTTTATTTTTTATCACTTTGATGAAATCAAATCTCTAATCTCAGCCCCCCAAGTCTTCCTTGAAGAACTAGAAATAGAATGAATGACTGGAATGGGTCAGAAGTGACTAGGAAAGCAGATACTAACCTGAAAATACGAAGAGAAGACTCAGGCATTTGACACAAGGCATAGGTAGATAAGGTCTCTTTAAAAAAAAAAAAAAAAAAAAACACTCGGAGAAAGCCTCATTCACTTCTTGAATTCCAGTGTTCTCTGTTCTCCATGCAGGATCCTAATTTCTAAAGAAGGGCATGTATTTTCTAACGAAGGGGAAAAAAATGCGATGGCATAAGGCTTAGCTAACTAATGAAGACCAACGTTTAGCAATAAAACTAGGAGTGGGGAATGGAGGGAATTGGAAAGGGGACAAAGAGAGAATACTAAGTTCTTCAAATTCAGTCTTGAATTTAAGCTGTATTTTTTTTTTTCTCTGTGTACATGAGGGCTCATTTAAGCCCCTTGTCTCATTTATCTGTGACCCTCTCCATCTAAAATTGGAGTAAGTAGTTCTCCTTGTCAACAGTTGTATCAGTATCAGTGCGAGTTTTCAGATGTTCCTTGGTAAGAAGGAAGGTAAGGTATCTGTGGATGAAGAAAACTACTGCAAACAGCCCCATTGCACCAAACCTACCTACGTCTAAGGTGTTGGCATAGCAACAGTGATATACATCTATATCACTGTTTGTTTGATTTGAGTTTGCCAATAAGTTCCCTGAGGACCACTTCTGCCATCCTCATTGTGTCCCATGTCACTGCAGCAGTGCTCAGCACAGATGTTTTCAATCTTCGTTTGTTGAACCCACCCAGGAGAGATAAGTAAATTGCTTCAGCAATTGCACTTTCAGGCTACTTACACAATAGACTGAAGTCATTCTTAGATGTTTTCTGAGACTGGAAACCATCATACAATTATGGAAGATTCAGGGGCTTGGAAGAGCCCTTAAATGACTCACATACAATGTTGTTGGGACCAAACCAATGGTTCTCAGCCCTGCTGAATATATTAGAGCTGTCAGTTCCCCAGGTTATCCTATCTCAAGTGAAAGAAATCAGAATCTCTGGAGGTGGGGCATGGGAATATTTTTGCATTCTCTCCAGGTTATTATAGTATGCATTTGGAGTTGAGAATCACAAGATCGAATGCTTTCAAGGGCTCAAAGAGGGTACGAGAATAAATCAAGTTCACATAGGTGATTAGTGCAAAGTCCTAAAGCCCAGGTTTTCTGGCTTCCAATGTGGTCTTCATAGCCATGCACCATGTTTATGAACTTGGCAACTACTGTACTTAATTGTGTCTATTTGGTCAATTCATAGAGACGAGACAATAAATTTTAAGACCCCTTTGAGTAATGACCCTTAGACGTTCAAGATTCTCAGTCACCAGAATATTGGGCTCCATTACTTGTTGAGAATTGGGCTGAATTTATGATTTTTGAGAGACAGCAGAACCCATAGAAAATGCCTCGGACTGGAAGTCTTATAAAACCAGGTTCTAGTATCAGCTTGGCCTTGGACTAGCCATGCAACTTAGGTTGAACAGTATTCAGTCTGGGACTGTTGTTCTCCATCCTGGCTACATACCAGAACCAGCTTTGTCAGGTTAAAAGATACAAAAGCTCTGACCCCACTCCAGATGTTTGCATTTAGGAAATCCACCGTGTATTTTAGAAGATTCTCAAGTGATCCTGATGTTCACCCCTAGTTGAAAACCTCTGTATTAATGATTCTCAGAGGCCTTTTTAAAATCCAATTCTGATACTCTTTGTGCAAATGATTTCTATGGCTGTGTTTTATACTCTCCTAGGTTTTTAATTTTTTTTTCTTAAGAACAGCTTTATTGAGATACACTCTGTGTACCACTCAGTTGACCTGTTTAAAGTGTACAAGTTGATGATTTTCATATATTCAGATATGTACAACAATCACTGGAGTCATTACCCAGAAAGAATCTACACACTTTAGCTATCACCTCCCTGACCCCTAGGCTCCCCCTGTCTCTGGGAAATCTGTCCTAATCTGTAGGGGTCCCTATCGTGGATATGTCTTATGAATGGAATGATACATCATATGGCTTCTTTCCCTTTTTAACATGTATTCAAAATTCATACATGTTGTAACATGTATCAGTAATTCAAGCCTTGTACATTTTTATTATAAAATGACAATAATTGTATATATTTATGGCAGTACAAAGTAATGTTTTATATAAATGTGCAATGTGTAATGATCAAATCAAGCTAACACATCCATCACTTCAAATACTTATCAGTTTTTGTGATGAGAACATTTGAAATTTATTCTCTTTTTGAAATACACAATATTTTGAAATACAATTTTGAAATACACAATACATTATTGTTAACTAGTCCCCATGTGGTGCAATAGATCTTAAAGAACTTATCCCTCCTGATCACTTGAGACTTTATACCCTTCAACCAACATCTCCTCGTCCCCCTCTCCCAAGCCTCTGGTACCCATTCTGTCCTCTTGTATGAGTTTTAGATTCTACATATAAGCGAGCTTATGCAGTATTTGTCTTTATGTATCTGGCTTATTTCACTTAGCATAATGTCTTCCAGATTCATCCGTATTGTCACAAATGACAGAATTTCCTTTTTGTTAAAGGCTGAATAGTATTCTGTTGTGTATAATACCACATTTTCCTTATCAGTTCATCCACTGATGGTTGCTTAGGTTGATTCCAAGTCTTGGCTATTGAGAATGCTGCAATAAACATGCTAGTTCAGCTATCTCTTTATCATATTGATTTTAATTCCTTAGGCTATATACCAAGAAGTGGGATTGCTGGACCATATAATTTTGATTTTAGTTTTTGGAGGAATTTCTATACAGTTTTCCATAATGGCTATATTAATTTACATTCCCACGAAGAGTGTACAGGGTTCCTTTTTGTCCACATCCTCACCAATGCTTGTTATGTTTCTTCATCTTTTTGAAAATAACTATTCTGGCAGGTGCACAGTGATATTGCATTGTAGTATTAATTTGCATTTCCCTAATGATGAGTGATGTTGAGCATTTTTTCATGTATCTGTTGGCAATTT
The DNA here is from genome assembly GCA_008750895.1 of Mirza zaza. Classification (NCBI taxonomy): domain Eukaryota; kingdom Metazoa; phylum Chordata; class Mammalia; order Primates; family Cheirogaleidae; genus Mirza; species Mirza zaza. Next base: position 53,717 of record VSMD01104890.1, read on the forward strand.
GTATGTCATCTGTTAAGTAATGTCTATTCAGAGCACAGGAGGTGGGCTCCCTTTTACAACAACCTACTCCCACAATAATGACATTAACCCATTCAGGAGTGTTCTACTCTAATGAACAAATCACCGCTTATTAGACCCTGTCTACATTTCAGTACTGTTGAATTGGGAATTGAGTTTCTAACACAGGAATTTGGGGAACATACTCAAAGCATAACAAACAGGTTTGCTGAATAAAGTGTTTTTGGTGGGTGCAGTTTTAAAATTTTCTAGGCTGGGCGCGGTGGCTCACGCCTGTAATCCTAGCTCTCTGGGAGGCCAAGGTGGGCGGATCGTTCGAGCTCAGGAGTTCGAGACCAGCCTGAGCAAGAGCGAGACCCCATCTCTACTATAAATAGAAAGAAATTAATTGGCCAACTAATATATATATATAGAAAAAAATGAGCCGAGCATGGTGGCACATGCCTGTAGTCTCAGCTACTTGGGAGGCTGAGGCAGCAGGATTGCTTGAGCCCAGGAGTTTGAGGTTGCTGTGAGCTAGGCTGACGCCACGGCACTCACTCTAGCCTGGGCAATAAAGTGAGACTCTGTCTCAAAAAAAAAAAATTTTTTTTTTCTTCACTTTGACTATCTTATTCTATTCTTTCCTGGCCTGAAGGATTTTTGCTGAAATATCTTCTGATAGCCCTATGGAGACTTTCTTATATGATATGCTTTTTATCTCTTTTTTGGTTTCAGAATTGTTTTTGAGTTTGGATAGTGTATTGTATGTCTTGGTGAATTCCTCCTTGGGTTGAATTTTATTGGCCACCTCCGTATTATACCTGGATGTCGGCATCTTTCCCAGACTTAGAAAGTTGTCAGCCATTATTTATTTAAATATCCCTTTTGGCTCTCTCATCTTCTTCCATGACTCCTGTTATGCAAATGTTAGTTTTCTTGATGGTATCCGATAATTTCCATATGTTCTCCTAATTTTTCTTTTTTTTCCTCTGACTAGATGACTCCAAAGGTTCTATCTTTGAGATCACTGGTTCTTTTCTTTGACTTGATCAAACCTACTATTGAAGCTTTCTATTGAATTTTTCAGTTTAGTCATTGTATTCTACATCTGTAGGATTTCTATGTTTTAAAAAGATTGTTTATATTTTTTTGGTAAACATCTCATTTTGTGCACGTATTTTCCAAATTTTGTTTAATTTTCTATTTATATATTTTTCATAATTCACTTACCTCCAAGAGGATTATTCTGAATTCTTTGTTGTTTCATAGATCTCCGTTTCTTCACAGTCAATTATTGGAGCTTTATTAGTTTCTTTTGATGGTGTCGTGATGTCGTCATTCTTTATAATCCTTGTATACCTTTGAGGACACAGCTCTATATCTGTGCATTTGAGGAGTCAGCTACCTCATCTGGCCTTTGTGATGTTCTTTGGCAGGGATAGACCTTTATTATTTAGTCTATCCTATGATTCTGGAAGGGCTAGCTGGTAATGACGCTGGGCAGGCAGAGCTTGCTGTTGGGTTCTCTAGTTGTCTGGGTCACTGCATTATCTCTGAGGTTAGGGTAAACTGCTTGCTGGGCCCTGATGTCCAGTGAGACCACTGGGTGGGCTTTACAATGAGGCAAAGCTGCTGGCTAGGTACTGTAATTATCTCTGATCAGGCAAAGTTGCAGGGTGTATTCCCCCACTAGTAGGTACCACTATTTGCCTTCTGCAGCTGGAAATGGATGAAGGACTGGGCTTTTAAGTTAGGCACAGTTGGTGCTAGAGAGGAACAAGTCCAGAGGGTATGCCCCATAGAATTCATAATGGAGATGTGTCTGCCTGCCTGGGTGAGGTCTTGGAGTGAGGTGTGAGTCTGGGCTGAGCTGCTGTTTGGATTCCCAGGTCAGGAAGCTCTAGCCCCGGCACTCTGTAGAAATCCTCAGTGATGGGTGTGTCTCTTCCTTGGAGTGGCCTTTTAATAGACCTTGAGGCTGAGCCAAGCTGTCGTTTTGATTCTCAGGTTGGGCAGATCTAGCATCTCTGTTCTGCCAAAATGTACAAAGGCCTCCATGAATGGATGAGGCTCTGAGGCTGGTCATATAGGGACTGAAGTCATCTTGAACTTCCTACTGTGCTTCCAGGAGCAATCAGCTCAGCTTCACAAGTGAGGTATGTCGGCTGGTATCTCTGGCTGGGTACCATCACTGGCAGTAACGGAGCTACCGTCAAGACCCACATACTCATCACTGTGAGTATGCTCTGTGCCTTTCTTTGTTTCTACCAAACCCCAGGTAGTCTGGCCTTGCCGTTACCCCCAGGATTGCCCCTGAGCTGAGATAGGAGTGGGCTTCGTAGAGGCCTCTTAGAGTGCTATAGAAACTGGATGTCCACTTCTAGTTCTCTCTTCCCACTATAGATAACATGGGCCCAAAGGAATCCTTTTAGGTCTATGGCCTGTCCTCAAAGTCATGAATAAGAAAAGAAAAGAGAAGAAAAGGAAAGGAAAGAAAATAAGAGAGAAGAAATGAAACTTACCCTTTTGCCATTTGCTTCTTTACATTTGACTTCCCTCCACCACATACCTGTTTGTATTTGTTTTGTAGAATGTTTAGGAAGTTTTTCATATTTTTTCTAAAATGTATCATTTAGGAGTTGGTCTGCAGGAAACTTATACCATCAAAACTATAAGTGGGAGCCACAGGGAATTTTCTAAAGATACCTTATTACTGTCTTTTTTTTTTTTTTTAAGACGGCTCTCCTTCCTAAGAAAGACTTTGTTTCTGCCTGAAACAGACTAAATTCGAAACTCAGTAATATCATATTTTGTGCTGTGTGACTTTAAGTGAGTTACTTAATGTTATTGAATCTCAGTTTCCTCCCGCTTAAAAGAGAGGACTTGATGTGAGAATTAAAGAGTGCAGATAAAATGCCTGGGACAATATCTGGCACATGATTGGGGCTTAGTGATATCAGCTCAGTATTTTTTCTGTGGAAAGGGATTGCCCTATTATAGCTGGTGATTATGTGGCTACATTTGAAGGTAGTAAAACCAAAGTCTGAATTAACTGGGTTGATAAGATTATCTAGATAACTTCTAAATCTCCCTGACACTTTGTACCGGGATACTGAGACACCTAACTCTCAAAGATAATCTTCCAAAAAGCAATCCTTTACAAAGTAACTCTGAAAGCCTCTTTGTGCTAGCAAACAATACCCAAAGTGTGCCTTCCAGAGAGACAGTATGGTAAAGCAGCACATTAATCTTTCCCCAAATCCTGTTTCATGCCTTCCGGACCTTGCAGAGGAGGGAGAGGTAGAAACAATCGGTCCATTGAGAATCACAGGCTGACCTCCAACTGAGACCTCTACCTGGGTGACTACATTTGGACGGAGGACAAGTGCTTTGGCCCCAGCCAAAGGTTGTTTCCTGTTCCCTGAGTGAGGCTGGCTGTACTTCAGTTATGAACTCTGGTAGCAAAATTGTGACACTGAAAAAGACGTTAAAAGTCCCCTCCCCTTCAGGATTTAATGAATGGTCGCACAGGAACAAACTTCTTCCCACTCTGGGGAAAGGAGGCGATTGGCAGCCGGCCACTCCCAGGCAGCCAGCTCTTGGTCCTTGGAGGACCTCAGCCCTGCACCTGGGCCAGGGAGCTGGCAGTGGGGCCAGATGATGCAGGTCTTGCAACATCTCAGCCATAAATGAACCTGCTTATCAAGTTATTTCCTGAAAAGCTTCAAAACCATAAAACTCTTCTTTCCAGATGTACTGAGATATCATTGACACCTAGGAATTGTATGTATTTAATATGTACAACTGGATGTTTTGATATACATACGCATTGTGAAAGGAACAGCACAGTCAAGCTAATGAACACAGCCATCAACTCATACAGCTACCCCTGTCTGTCTGTCTCTCTCCCCTTTTCTTTTGTGTGGTGAAAATATTTCAGATCCACTCTCGTAGTAAATTTCAAGTGTATATAAGCTATCATTGTGATGCTGTACATTTGGTCTCCAGAATTTGTCTTATAACTGAAACTTTGTATGCTTTGACCAACATCTCCCCCTTTCCTCCTATCTCCCCTATCCCTGGAAAACAGCAGTCTACACTTTGCTTCTATGAGTTTGAGTATTTGGGATTCCCCAGATAAGTGACGTCATGCAGTATTTGTCTTTCTGTGTGTGGATTATTTCACTTAGCACGATGTCTTCTACATTCATCCATACTGTTGCAAATGGCAGGATTTCCTTCTGGTTTTTTAGGTCTGAATAATATTCCATAGGGTGTGTGTGTGTGTGTATGTCATGTTTTCTTCATCCATTCATCTGTCAATGGCTGCCACCTATGTTAATTCTATAACTTTGCCATTGTGATTAATGCTGATTTCATGTCCTTTGGATACATACCCAGAAGTGGGATTGCTTTATTCTATGGTAGTTCTATGTTTAATTTTTAACTTTTTCCCCATAATAGCTATACTAATTTACATTCCCACCAACAGAGTACAAGGGTTTCTTTTACTCCACATCCTTGCCAACACTTAAGCTTTTTGTCTTTTGATAATATCCATTCTAACAGGTATGAAGTGACATTTCATTGCAGTTTTTTATATACCCATCGGCCATTTGTATGTCATCTTTGGAGAAATGTCTGTTCAGGTCCTCTGCTCATCTTTTAGTCAGATTATTTGTGTTGATGGTTTTTTGGGGGTTTTTTTGTTTGTTTGTTTTTTGCTAATGAGTTCCTTATATATTTTGGACATTAACCCCTTATGAGATCTTTATATAAATATTGTCTTCCATTCTGTAGCTGGCCTTTTCGTGCTGTTGGGTGTTTCCTTTGCTGTGCAGAAGGTTTTTAGGTTCCTGGAACACACAACCTCTTGTCTATTTTTGCATTTGTTACCTGTGCTTTTGATCTTATAGCCAACAAACTATTCCCAACAATATTAGGAAGCCTTCTCCCTATGCATAAACTCTTCTTTTATCGTCAAAATATTCTTAGGTATTGCTAGAGCATCTGTTGATTTATTCAGTATTGTCGTCTTTTTCTTGATTGTCATTTTTATAGTTGCCATTTGTCGAGTGATCCTATGTGCCAGGTAGTTCCCTTTCATGAACAGCACTTTATAAAACATTTGAAACAATTCTGGCTATTGATACTGTAGTTACTCTGAATAGGTCAATTATTAATGAATGAATGGCACAGTGGTTGAGAGTCTTTACAGGCATTTTTGGTTTTCTGTGCTTGCAGGCAAAGTGGGTTCTGGAAGTGGGAGCCTTCCTTTGAAGAAATGCAGGTGCTAGCTTTGGGAGTAGTATCACACCACAGGCTGGTGTGCAAGAAAATGGGTAAGGGATGCAAGCAGATGTGGTTAGAGCACTGTGTAGCTTCTGCTGCACTCACTCACCTTTCTGCGTAGCCTTAGCAGGGTTATAATTTTGTGTCTTTGGGATCCCCTGGTTAGTGGTGGGCCACATCCATGAATCATGAGCCTAGTGAGAGTGGAATATCTGTCTACTGCTCCTAAACCTTGTAAAATCCAGTATACATGTGCTCACTTTCATTGAATAGATAAATGGTTATTTCTAGACAAAGAAATTAAGGCTCAAAGAAATGAAGTGACAGTGCCATTGGCTTAGGTGGGTTCTTTGGGGAAACTCGGGATCTGAACTTGAGGTTTGTGTGGATGCAAATTCCTTGCTCTTAATCAACTCAATAGCATCTTCATGAATCCATTGCCATTGTATGACATGTCTGTGAGCCTTAATTCAGGAGAGTTAGTTTTTTTTCACATTTTAAGATTTAGATGATTACAGAAAATTCAGATTAATATGTGGAATATACAAAGTCTATCTCCTGCACATAGCAGATGTACATCGATGTCAGTTGTGAACATTATCATTGCTGCTTCCTGTTCTGCCCATTCCTATTGGTAGTCTTTGGGAAGTCTAGCATCTGGTTACATTGTTGTTCTTGATTTTCCAAGTAGATTTTAGGAACATTTTATGAAAAGAACGAAGCATTGAAACTTCCTCAGATGAGTCTGAGAACAGATATTAAAAAAATCTGTTTCATGAAATCCATAAGATATTAACATTGTGTCTAAATTTCCTTTCCCTGGTATTTTCTCCTGTAACAAAATGGGGTAGAAAGGGAAAGATCAATACTAAATTGGGTTTCCTACCCTGCACCCTTTCCAACCCCAGCCTTATCATGGATTCTTTCCCCTCTTAGGAAGGAGGTAGCTGTGAATACAAATGCAGATGTAGCTGCTTCTGCCAAACTCTTTAAAAGTCGATCAATCGAGTAAGGTATAATGTCCAATAGTGGGGCCCTGTCATGACAACTGTTTTCTGCTCCCTGGGCCCAGAATTCATTGGTGCTTCCACCCACTTGTTCCTGAAAGGTGTCTGTCCTTCACGTACATCACAGCAACAACAGGTGTGAGCACAGGCAGTCCTTGTTTCCAGCACCATTCTTTTAATTTAAACAGCTTTACTGAGAGATGATTTACATACCATAAAATTCACCCATTCAGTGTCAAGTCCAATGGTTTTAGTGCAATATTCAATATTATTTTTTATTCATGGTTCTCAGGACAAAGCAATACCTCAGATCCTTATAGGTAACAGACTTTTGGAAAGGGAATGGTTAAGATATTTTTATTTTCATGTTACCTTTTCCTACAAAGAGGGAGGATAGACAACAGTTGTGTGTTTTTTTTATGGTACCAGAGCATTTCTTGTGGGGGGAGGGGAACTTAAGTGAATATTATATATATCATATGAACTCAGTAATGTTTCTTATTAGGTTTCTATCTGAAACTATTTATTTATTTTTTGAAACTATTTATTAAAATTATCCCCAAACTCAAAAATGTTTGCCTGTCAAGTAAAAAGAAATCAATATTTTATCATAGAAAAGTATGCTCACCTAAAAATTACTAGAAGTGACCTGGGCTCACCATGAACTTACTGGCTAATTCTAGGAAAGGTCTGAAAAAGGTTGGATCTCAGTTTCCACATCAATGAAATGGGAGAGAGAAATGCCTAAATTATTTTAGTTCTTAATTTTGATAAAATGACAGTGGATAATTGTGTGCCTAATGCTATAATTTTGTGATTTTATTAATTTAGATGGGGAATTAAAACACTGTTGCATGATCCTGATGAACTTCTGTGATATTCACAGTAACAGACACAAAACAAGCAGCATTAGGTTTTATGTAGCATGAACATAAAAGTGAGGATTAAAAAAAAAATTCTAGGACTATACAACCTTGTACCATTGCCTAAGTGTTTGGCTAAGCATTCAGTGCTTTCAAATATAAGTTCCTTTGGGTTTGGAACAAGATATTTTTCCATGCGTGGATCTCACATTTGCAGTTAATGCTCAACAAATGCTTGCTGAAAGAATAAATGTATTTTAGTTAGCAGAAATGCAGGAAAAATGGTAGTTGAGGCAGAACAAATTATAAAAGGGGGACTCGGCATGTCAGAGGGAATTTTAGCATGAAAACAAATACTAACTTCTAAGAAAATGTGAGAGGTCTATTTTCTCAGCAGACCTAGCTGTAAGTAATTAAAGCCCTGGACAATATGGACATCATGACAAGGGAAGAACTTTGCTGAATACAATAACAATTATGCCTTTATTGGTTTCAGACCATGTGGATATAGAAATACACAACAGGTTTTTAAATATTTGGAGGCAATCTTTTTTTAATAAAACACTAAAACTGTGAATTAATAAAAGTAGCCTTTAAACAGAGAGAGATCAGAAGCCCAGAAAAGCACAATGAAATTGACTTATTTACCTTGGTCATAAACATCATTCTAATGTCTTCCCCATGTCATCAATTTTTTTTTTTTTTTTTTTTGGTGTTGTGTTTTACAAACACGGAAGTTACCATATGATTCAGTCAAGTCAGCCAATGCATTTATGGCAATGTATAAGGAAGGTGACAGTTGGTACCATTCATAAAAATGATTCGTTCACCTCTTGGCACTAATGACAAAACAGGAAGTAGAACAGCAGCCTTCGTTCTGCCTCGATGCTGGAACTCAGGAGTACAAGTGTTTTCGTGTGCCGTGGGTTTCCCCATAAACCCAACACACACAAAGCCCTGGGAGTAATTTGCCAAAGATATATATATATTTTTCCGATTGGTAGTTCTTTGGCTTCTCTATTGTACATACTCCACCTTTTTTTTTTTTCTTTCTTAAAGGAAAAGCACAGTACTCCAACTCTGGCTTGACTAGATCAATGGTTCTAAACTAGATGTTCTTCAGAGAGACATGAATGTCTTTTAAAAGTTAAATTCCCAGGCCCTACTCCCAGGCCTAATGTATTCAATGTCTTGAAAGGGGTCTGGGAAGTTCATGTATAGAAGACTGTTATATGACTGTGGTGCGCTAGGTACAATTATTCAGAAACCATTGTCCTGAGTCTTGCTGTTAGACCCAACGTGGCTTTCAACAGGCATGAGGGTAGGGAGAGAGGACCCTCTTTCCAAGAAAGAGCAGACAGCCGCTAGTATGTGCAATTAGAGTGTGCAGGAACTGAGGGGCACACGTAAGAACAGAGCCGGCCAGGCCTTCTGCCAAGGGAGCCTTCCTGGTCCTTCCTGTTCTCTAGCCATGCGAAAAGAGGGGGAGCTGGGATTCACGGGGAAAAACAAGCCTGGGCCTTGTCTCCAACAGGAAGAGCCCGTGGCTCTGGTTCACCTTCAAAGACCATCTCCTCAAGGGCTCTGACTGTTAACACTGACAGTGTCCCTCTTTGTACTGTACACCGGTTTCTAAAAATCTGTCTGCCATGGGTATGAAGGGTTGCAGAGGACCAAGTACTTGCATCTAGAGGAGTGTTTTGCAACATGCAGCATGGCCATTGAAGTGCAACGCCCGGTAATGTCAGGCGATCTCCTAACCTGTAAGGGGCAGAGGCAGCCTAAATGGGGAGGCCAAGGCTACTGGAGGAAGAAGAAATGAACAGGGGTAGTAAGAAACAAAGAACGGTGGAGGGAAATGGCCTACAGGATTTCCTTTTCCTAGACATTGTTGCCTCTTTCTCATCCCAGTGAGGAGGCTGGGAACAATTTCTGAACTTCATTTGTCCATTAAACCAACCACCAATGATAAATTGCTTTTTGTTATTGAGTGATTTGAACTCATCTGCTTGTGTCCCTGAACTGATTTGAACTCATCTGCTTGTGTCCCTGAATAGTTTAGGGACATACTCAGGGATACCTTTTATCTCTTTCTGATGATCAAACAAGATGCTGGTGTGTGGATGGGTAAGGCAAGTTGCTATTACTTTACAGAAACACAACACTCGTCAGATTCAGGGAAACATCCTGGTTATCACTCTTGAAGCCTTCTGTATACAAAAAATCGCTGAGCAAAAGTCATTCACATCATGATTCTTGATATGCAGCTCTATCAAGCAAAGGTACAATTAAATGGATACAATTTGCCCTTTCTCTGCAAATGTGGATTGGGATTCAAGATAATCTTATTGACAGAAAATTCCATCTGTCTCCAAAGCTTAGGGATGCTAAACTGAATATTCTTGACAATCTATGAACAGTGTACTTATTCTCACTGAGGAATTCTATTTTTCAGATTAGTTTTGTGAATTCATTATAAGGACTTTTTAAAGTAAAATTAAATGTTGATCAGATTTATTTTTATGGCTACCTTGTATTTATGCCATGTTATATAGATTCTCCATTTAAAGGAATTATAAAAAATTTACTGAAACATTTTCTTTGGAGCAATTCATATTTTTAGTTGTATAGATAAATTAAAGCTTAGTAGAGGTGATATGTGTTTATGGAGAAACTCAAGGAAGTAAATGAGTGACAGCAGTTTGAGAATCACCTCTCAGGAGCCTGTGGCCCCCTCTAGAGGAGGAAAGTGACAATCACCCAGCACTAGGGGTGACGAATGAAAATGAGCTGCAGGTGTTAAAAGCACAAGGTATTCAAGGAATTAATATCTTAGAGGAAGGAACAGATCAGGCAAAGCAAGCATGGGATCCTTGTGTATATTTTTACATTCCTTTGGATGAAATCATGTAGCATGTAGCATGTAGTGAATGACCTTTCCACATCACATCTGGCAACAATGGGTTCCATTCCTTGCACGATACACACATTGCTGTGGGATCGTCTTCCGTTTCCAGCAAGCATATGGACCCCATGCAAGAGAATGGTCCCTCGTGTTCTCTCTCCACCCTAATGGACTTGGTGTTGTAGGCTCCAGACCCCCTGGCGCTATTGCCCAGGAAATACTATCATCCCAGAGAGAAGCAGTGAATGGGGAATAAAGACTTAGATCTGCAGCAGGTCTTTAAGTGTCCTTGTTGAAAAGACTGGCTAAGTGGGAATTTATTGCCTCCCAAACGAATTCCCCATCTTAAATTCCCAGCTGTGCCCATAATTCATCATTGTTAAATCCTGTATTGTCAGTCTATCCACAGGCATCTTGGGGGTTATAAGAGGAGCGTTCTAACGCTTAGAGGTCCTTCTCTTTATTTCTCCCAGGGTAATACAGCACAATGACAAGAGAACCCCAGTGGACCTGGGTTTGAGTCCTGACTCCATCAGTTGACAACTGCGTACCCTTGAGCCTAATATGTAACCCCAATGAATCCCATGATGTCCTCATGTGTCAGCAAAGAATAATAGTGTCTTCCTAATTGAGCTGTTCTGAGGGTTCAGTGAGGTGACCCCTTTTTTAAAGGGTTTGGCACAGTACCTACACCATTAAACAGTAATATCTGGTTGTTTCTAATAATATCTAATATCTGTAACAATAATACCTCAGTACCAAAAGGTACTAAGATACGTTATTTTTTTCTTTCATAAATTCCATTTTCCTTTTTTTAAATTGTAAAATGGTGAGGGGTTACAAGCGCTTTCGTTACATGCATATCTTGTAAATTGCTTAACTCAGGGCTTTTGGTGTGCTCATCTCCAGAAGTGTTCATTGTACCCAACAGGTAAGCTTTTTTCCCATACCCATCTTCTCACTCACCCCCTTTCTTGGTTTCTCATGTCCTTCATGTGGTTCTGTGCCCATGTGTACCCATCTATTAACTCCCACTTACTAGTGAGCACATACAGTGTTTGGTTTTCTATATTCGTGAGATATTTAGGATAATGGTCTTCAGTTCCATCCAAGTTGCTGCAAAAGCCATTATCTGTATCTTTTTATGGCTGAATGGCACTGCATAGGATATATAGACACCACGTTGTCTATATCCACTCATTGGAGGGGAGGCGTGTCCTGGGAATGCACTGCAGTTGGGACCGACACTGCTCTCTCCTTTCAGTTCTGCCCACGTGGGCTCCCTCGCCTCCCAAAATTAGTTTCCAAATCTCCTTTCTGTGCCCTTGAGCAACATGATCAAATCCTGGGGGTACAGGTTCCAGCCTGTGGACCTGTCCCTTGGTTTCCCAAGTTCAATCCCTGACCATGCCAGGGAGAAGTGTGCTGGTCCCGTGTTGCCCAGGCATGATGTCCCTCCATTTTGGCGTGTGTCCCTCTCTGCTGGGCCAGCCAGGCAGGCCAGCGGGCAGGGAGTTCAGAGTCTGAGCACCCCTCAGTCTGCTGTAGGTTTTTAAGGGGAAAGGCTTGAGCCCCTCTTGGTGGTAGCAAACCTGCCAACGCAGGGGAAGCAGCCACTTCTGAGAGCCCCAGCTCCACTGTCCCTTGGGGCATTTGTGCCACCTGGCAGCAGCAGGGAGGGGAGGGAATGGGGGAAAAAAGAGAGTCAGTGGAAGAGAGCAACACTCTGGCCATCTTTGTCCCTCTCCCCAGAAGGCAGCCCGCCTGGTATGTCCAATCTCTGAGATGACACACTTGGCCCAGGACTCACTGGTCCCCTGTGGCACCCCGGTCTGGGCAGGTATTGGGAAATGTTCTTGTGGGGACCATTGGCACGGAAACTAAAGCGCTGAAGCTCCCTGGGGTTGGACAAAGGCTCACACTGTGGGTCAAGGAGAAACCATATGGTGCCTGCCAGCTCGGCTCCTGGCTGTGGTCAGAGGGAATGACCCTGAGGGGCTGCCAGCCAGGTGCTTTGTCTTTAAGAGGCTCCCAGTTCACTGAGGGTAGCAGCTTTTTGGCTCTTGTGGGTGGAGGAGCTCCCCAGCAGCCTCTGACGGGCAGAGGTGTGAGGGGATGAGACACAAAACGCTTCTACCTTTTCCACAAGACTCCATGTTTCTCTGCAGTTGATCTCTACTGAACTCTTGCTCCTTGTGCTGCTCTTTCTTCTCATGTAATCAGTGGTAGGTTCTGGAATTTTTCCTCAGAATTACACCTGAGCTGTGTTTTTTTCCATCTAAAACTTTTCCCTCTTTCTGAGAGAATCTGGTGACCAGTGTCTGTAGTCAGCCATCTTGTCCCTCCCCTCTCCCAGTCTTACCCATAATTTCTTGTTTGTTAAAAAGCAAAAATGTATATAAAAATCCTCTTAAATTTATTTTAAAGATAGGCATATGAATATGTATACACATGTATGTAATCATAGGTGCAGGGAAAAATGTTGTCTATTTAGGTCCATTGGTCTTACTTTGATAGTTGTTCTCTATTGAGCTAATGCTTACAAATGTGGAAAACCTGAGAGCAGTTGCTCCGTCATTTTTTCTTATTTCCTCTTTTCTGTCTCATCCCTCCATCCTTCCTCTCCCCTCTTTTGTTTTGCAAAAATATTTCAGTAGAATACCTTTCAAATAGAAAAAAACATCCTTTCCTGGTAGCTTTACCTTTGATGATTTCCACGACTGACTACGTCTTTACATGTCCATCACGGTAGAACAAAAGAACTGGGTGTCTTTTCAGGACGGTAAATGTGTTCATCTGTTTCATCCTAGCATTTGATGCTTTCTGGTTTCCAAATAAGATTCAATAATTAATAGTTTATTCTTGTGTAATCTTTCCTTCTCTCAATTAAGCTACTGAGATTATTTCTTAAAGATCCTCATGTTTATTTATCTAATCAGTAGAGTCTTTGACCAGCTTTCACCATAAGGGAATTTTTATTATATTGGCACACCTGGGAAACCAGGTAAGTACGGAAACCTTTTTCAAGATTTTCTAAATCGAGCTGCACGGGTGAGTGTTTGGTGCATGAAAATTAATACTTACTGAAAATCTTCTCAAACTTCATTAAAACTTGGAGGTCAAGTTGTTTAGCTTGAAGTGTCTTTGTGCAAAGAATACTATGCACAAAAAGGCCTTACCATCAAGCGGCTTTGAATATTCAGTCTGTTTTCAACACGACTGGGTTTTAATGATGTTACATTAAGTATACTTGAAGCTCCCAGAGTATGTGGGATGTAAAACCTGATTTAATAGAGGGCTAATAAATATTCTCAGATTCAGTGTAATCATCCACGAAAAAGTAGTTTCCACTCTTTTGTTCCAAATCCTTAATTGAATAGAGTTTACGTCTTAGAATCTTGATCAAAATGTGTACATTTAAATTACCTTGGAAATAACTGACTTCTCACTAACTCATACAAGAACTAAACAAGTTTCAAAGATAAGGAAACAGAATACTTTATTATAAAACGTATAAAATAATTAAATATTACACATATATTTTGACTTTGCTCTATAATCCATGGTTTTATTCAACATTTTTCCTCAAAATTAAGATCACTTAGGCAAGTGAGAACACATAATAGGCTATTAGTTAATAAATTAATTTTCCATAAAATAATAAAATGATAATTATATAAAGAAACAAAGAACTTGTGTTTCAGAGGGTGTGGAACTTTTTTTTTTTCCTGATAAAATGGCTACTGTTGTAGGCCAAGCCAAGTAGATGGAGAGAAGTTCCTAATTATTTAACTCATGATTTTAATTAGAATGGGAACAAAGGATGGTACTAAATTTAACAAACCACTGTCTAGTTGGTTATGCTGAGCTGGTTAATCCAGCTAGACTTGAGACTTTTTGAAGAAGTAAAACTGGATTACATTCAGCAAAAAAAGTTGAGGAATGGAATAGAGTCATATAAATATGCCCTTTATAACCACTTCTGAAAAAATTACAGGAGGGCATAGTCTTGCACATTACTTTGGTTTTGGCAAAATGGTGTGGTGGTATTTCAATTGAGAACAATCTTAAGCTCATTAATGCTTACCAACTGCTGGCTTCTGACGACTGAAAATGATAAAATATCCACTGAAGAGTGTGGGTAGAGGATGATTTATTAATATTAATGTAGCAAGAAGGCAGATGGATTTTTCTATTGCCATTGTTTCTTTCTTGTTACCTAAATCCCAGGGCAAATTTAAACATGTCAGTTGGTAGGAAAAAGCCACAAGTGGTCTTTAATTTTCCAAGCAGCTCTGATAATATATAGGGAGCATTTTTATAAATGATGGCCTCTTGAATTTTTTTAACCAGAAATAAACACTTCCCCATTCCCAAGGAGTAGGCTCTGGCCTCCCATGGACTGGTTCGGCAAGCACCAAAAGTTATGAGGTTGCTATCATGTGACGGGCACTAACATTTGTGTCTAACATGAGTTGTTTTGTCGTGAACATGAATGTCAGTCCCATGGAGATCTGAAATAGTCTGTGTTGCCCTGTTTTCATAATATTCCTTGGAATACTTTTCAAGTTGTTAATCTTAGTCTTGGCGACTCTCTCTACAAGCAGAAGATACCTTAAACAAAATAATAGACACACACACACTAAATAAACATAACATGAAGCTTGCTAGTCCAGCAGCAAGCAAACTTGTGAGCACCATTTGGCTTCTCCTGGTTTAGGTGTTCACAGGGTGTATGAAACTGTGATATGTCTCCACGGCACAGTTAGGGAAGGTGTTCCATCCACATTTGACTGCTCCAGGTCTGTCTTAAAGGACCTTTGTAAACCAGATGTCTTTGCCATCAAACCATTTGAAGTTCAAAACCAAAGTTGCCATATCTCAGTGTGAGTCACCAACTTCTTTCGTCTAACAGTGCAAACCAAAGATTTTTTTTTGAGTCAGATTTGTCATCGCTTCCTATTTTCAAGTGCTTCAGAGTACCATGTGCTTTGGGGAATTGAAATAGGAGCCTGGTGACAACCTGTATGTTCCTCAGAGCTGGCTCCTCAACCACTGCACATACTTGGCTTCTGATCTCAAAGGTGGCTGGTCTCTCTGGAGGCTGAAAGGTAAGACCCTGGCCCTAGGGTGCTGAGGTGTGGACACCAACCTCAGCTCTTCCTTGTGCAGGACTTGCAGCACTGTTTACCATAAAACTTGTGGTTGCAGACACCATGCTGAGGAACCAGGTGGCACCAGGCAAAGAAATCGACACAGGATGGATCCTCTAAAACAAGAAAACACAGTCAGCATCGTAGTGACAGCTGTCAGTCTTTTTCCTCAGGTAAGCACAAAGACTTTGGGCCCCCTTACCTTGTTGGTTTTTCCCATTACACAGTAGCACTTTGGTAGGGGACTGAGATGGGGGCAGTATTAAGATTCCAAAAGGGACTGCAACCATTAGCACCATTTAATCAGGTGGGAAAAAACGGATATTACTTTAAAAACTCCTATGTAGTCCAAAATCAATGTCCCATCATCCCCACACCGCTGGGGAGCTACAAGTGGTTCTGAATCAGAGGGTGTGGGGTAGGGGCTGACATTGTATATTTCTAGCAAGTACTCAGGGGGTGTTGATGTTGCTGCTCCATGCACTATACTTTGGGGATTGAAGAGCCTAATATATTGGGAGTCAAGACCACCTGGATTTGAGGCCCCCTGCCGACATTCTGTGTGGGCTTAAATCAATCTCACAGCCAGTTTGCTAATGAGTGAAGTTAAGCCTTCCTAATTTCTGTGCTTGTTCAAGTAAGATGACAGATATGATTATGTATTGGAAGGAAGAGATCAGGAATTCTTGTTCAGATGGACCTCAGGAGATATGAAGTGCATGTAAAATTGTACATAAAATTATGTAAACTTAAGTGCACATTTTAGGAGGTAGGGTCCCAGGCATCTTACTGTAGTTTTAAAGCATATTTTTCACACCTAGAATGGTTTCCTCCTACGCAAGCCTTAAGCTGCTTGTAGCTTTGTCTCAACCAACCTCTTCATTCCTAGAGGCTCCCAAATGGCATCTTTGGGTGACTCTCCCATTGTGCTTTTGGATGTGGCATGCAAGACTCTGAGATCTCTTGCATCCTGTGATGCTATAGTTCAGAATTGCCTAGAGTTCCTTTGTCATATCCTGATGATTCTGCCTGAAACTCCCTCCCATCTCACAGTGGTGCTGTGATTGTTTCAGAACATAAGCTAGTTCATGTCATGCCTCTACCGTGAACTCTCCCCTGGGCTCCCATGTCCCACTGGTCATGATGCCTGAGAAGGCCCCAGCTCCAGGCTGTGGTTCCCCTTCCCCACCAGCAAAAGAGAGTTGTATCTCGGTGCTTTTCTGTCTGATTATAGTTATGATAATGATTACTAGTAGCTGGTTATTTGGGCTTCTACGAGTTAGGTATTTATGCTTTCAAAAATGACTTTGAAGTGACCTAGGAGTTCTTTCTTTGCCCCACATCCTGCATGGAAATAATCAAGAGATATTATCGGCTCAATCTTCAAACCATACCCAGCATCCAACTCCTTCTCACTACTGCTCCTGCTCTAGTCTCTCTGGACTGCTACAGCTACCTCCTGACAAAGAGTGGGCAAGTCCTGTTCTACTCAACGCAACTCCTACTCTTCACTGTACTTGGCCATCATCTTCTTCCAAGCCAGATCCTACTGTTTCTCTGTGCCAAGTTCTCTACTGGCTTCTGTCTTAGAGTGAAATCTGAAGTCTTTACTTCACCCTGGGACCCCTTTCGGTTTGTCTAACCCACTCTTTACCTTGCAGGTTGCATTCAAAGCATCTTGCTGTTGTTACTTAACTGGATTCAGATGTTCCCTCTACCAGGAACATGCTCCTTCTAAACTCGTACGTGGCTCATCTTCCCCACTTCCCTGAGGTCTCTGTTCAAATACTCTATCATCAAGAGGCCTGCCCATTCTATCTAAACTGGTTTTCCTACCTTCTCTCTCCCCTGCTTCAGTTTTACTTCCTGGTAATCTGACATTGAATTTTGTTGGCTGGTTGTTTCCATCTAGAAAGGAGAAGTTTGTCTGAAGGTGGGAAGTTGGTATGTTTTGTTCCACCTCTGATTAGCCCCCAGAGTAATTCCTGATTCACGGTAAGCACTAAATAACTATGTAAACATTATTTTCCTACCATATAAAAACCTCAGAAAGTTAAAAATTTGGCCAAAATTGCCTAGCTAGTGTCAGAGTCCTTGCACCTCTTGGCCCTGTACAGCTGCCCACCTGAAGATGTGGGATTCCATGAGGCAGAGTTTATTAGTATTGAGTGCCTTATCAGCTCTAGCTTAATCTCACAACCAACCACTTACAATGTAGCGTGAAGACAAGTCTCTGGGTAGTATCACTGCCTAGGGCCTTCGATAAAATATGCATGGCTCAAAGTGATGGGGATCTCCAGATGAGGCATCTAACAGTGCTCATGGTGTAGAATGAATGCCTGGCAGGCAGTACAGGTGGAGGCCACAGGGATGGCAAACCTGCTGGTTTGTGCTGGAATACAAGATGATGTATCCTGGGCTCCTAGGGTCTAGTTTCCGTGAGTGCAATGGCTGGAAACTGCTACCTTTAGTGTAAGGGAAGGCTGTACCCTCTGAAACCCTCACAGGGTCTAGCCCCTAGTGGGAATTTGAGAAAAGTCAAAGAATTGAATACTCTTCATGAAAGTACACTCCAATGGCTTTAGTAGTGGTCACCCTGTGGAGTGATGTAGGAGGAGGACACTCAGGGCAGTAGTGGAGGCATAGCAGTGTCCCTAGCCCTGGGATAGGAATAGGAGAAGTAGGAAAAAATGTAGGTCACATTTTTGGCCACGAACAGACACCAGCGTTTGTGTCCTGTACCCCTCTGCCAGGAGAGAGCTGCCTCTTTTAATAGCCTTTTTTCCTTTGACTTCCCCTCATTCCTGCAACACAGACATGACCATTTTCACAACATCTAATATCCCTCCCTCCCTCTGACACACTGAGCTCCTTGTAGCTTAAGAACAAGCCCCTGTTTTATTCTTTGTGCTTAGTGAATAAAGTAGAGGGCCTCGTGGCACTTGGCACACCATCTTTCACTTCTTCATACAACACATATTGAGCATCTACCATGTGTGAGGTAGGGTAGTAGACGCTTGGGTGAACAAGTAATAATGGCGTCCCTGAAAGTATGCAGGGGTTTATAATTTCTGGCCACCTGACTAAAGGCCAGAAAGGAAAAGAAGAGCTACAAGAATAGGACCACTTACTAAAAAATGTCCATTTCTTCCCTAGGTAGAATTCCAGCATGGATCTGGACATGACCTGGCTTGGAGCAATGGAGGCTTGCACAAAACATGTAGCAGAGAAGATACAGAAGAGCAGAGGAAGGAAAAGTGATACCCCATCCTGGAGCTAAGACTGTAAGTAGATAAACAACAACTTAGAGACACAGAGTGATACGGACAGGGGTGAGCCAGTGTCTGGCAGTCCTGGAAAAGCCGTGGCTGCATAAAAAAGAAAACCCAGAAGTTACATGCTAGAAATTAAGCACAAGGAAATTGGAGTAGGCTGAAAAATATTTCTTGGTATTTGTCACATTACTTTAAAATAAGGTGGACTAGTAAGAATCGAATTTCCATTTCCCCATCAGTACTCCTTGCTCTTCATGGGAACTGACTTTAGCTAATGTGTAGGAAACACTGAAGGTGCAGTCAGAAGGCAATATACACTCGCTGTCATTGACTCTAGTTTGGCTCCTTGAGGGTAATTCTTCATGTGCATCTTCCCACTGATTACTGTGATCTCTGGGCATGTAACAGTTTACAGGGTCGTTATTTTTCCACAAAAATGACTATTTCCAAACTGTTGCATCGTAGAAGTTGACACCTAGGCGCACACCATCATTTTGACACAAACAACCCCAGCGTTATGCAAGCTGTGGGCTTTTGGAAAATTCTCGAAAACACAGTGCCCTTTACCTGTCTTTTCAGGAGCAGGACAGAAGTTTGTGTTACAAGCTCGCAGCACCGGAGGTTTCTGCCGGAGCAGGCAACTGGAGGAAGGCCGGCCGTGCTGCACGCAGTGGACCGAGCGCATCTGCACGCCTCCCCCGCAGGTGACTGTGCACTGCAGGAAAGAGGAAGAAGTCAGGGCCATGGAGCTGAAAGCATCCTTTCCAAGGTCAGTGACATCACATAGAAGGAAGCTCTCTGCTTCGTGACATTTCCAAGATGCCTGCTGAGGACACGAAGATCGTCTGGAGCCCAGCACAGAGTCTGTTCCTAACAATCGTGAGCCCTTTCATCTCATGAGAAGGGTTTTAGGCAAATGTTATCTATCTAGCCCAAGAGTGGGTGTCTCCCCGTTAAGTGACTCATAAAGAAGAGAGGTTCCAGAACTACACAAACACGCAGACACAGTCACTGCAGAGGCAAGGGTGGAAGACACAGTCCGAAATTAAGACACGAAAGATGACCACTGAAGGTAGCTTTCGAATTACGTCCTCAGTGTCCAGATTCTGAGTTGGCATTGTGGATTTAGTGCTGCTTAGAAGTCAGTGATTGTACTGGCCAATCCAAATTTTTAAAATGTAGGCAACTGACAAGGACTCTGTTTCATTTTATCCAGATACACACATATGAAAAGCTAACATATTTGGTAATAAAAAAAGGGAAACATCACGGTAAATTCACTTTTTGTTATAGGTTTAAAAATTCACTATATTAGCCCCTGCCCCATTCCCCCAATTTTACTGCAGACAGATGAAGGCTTTATCTTACCGTGATATGGCCTGGTATTTGGGAAGAAAAAAATACATTAGGGTGGAAAATACAGCTGTATGGTTGTCATCAAATCACCTAAACCGCTTTTTCTGTAAGTATGAGACAGTAAATATTGGAGGTTGTATGGACCATCTGGTCTGTGTTGTAACTACTCACCTCGGGTGTTGTAGCGGTGGTCAATATGTCCACGAATGATCCTGGGTATGTTCCACTAAACTCTATTTACAAAAACAGGCAAGAGTCTGTGCCTACTTGCCGTTTTTGCTGATCTAATCCAAGAATCAATTACAAAAATTTAAAAAAAGAAATCCCTAATGATATGCATAGCCCTGAGGGGTTAGAAAGCTATAGCGCCTGTAACTGACCATGGGATTCATGAGGACACGTTGTTCTCAGGGACAAGGCATCACCATCCAAGCCTAGCCAAGAGGAACCAAGTGCATGTGACCAAAGCTTCATCCAAATCCTCTCAGAAGAAGGGTGGCTCTAACATCTGATGACCTTAAAATCTGCCATCTTTGGCTGAACATTAGCATTACCTATGTCATCCACAAGGTAAGGATGATAGTAATACAATAATAGCTAGTATTTGTCAAACCCTTCCTATGTACTTTACTAAGAAGCAAATAAATGAAGCCTATAAGAGCAGGATTTCTAAACAGATGATGGTTTTAGGAGCAACAACCAACATTAGCAGTCTAGGACATGCCTAGTGGTGAGTATCTTATATTCATTATCTCATTTATTCCTAGCTGAGAAAGCTGGGGTTTGCAGAGTATGTAACCTGCCTAGGTTCACATAGGGAGGGGAACTGATCACAGACCATTCTACCTTACACTTTGAGCCCCTGGTGGAGGAAAAGCAACCGTTCACAGAATGCCTCCTTTCCCACATCACACTTGAATACAAACCTCTGGAATCTGTACTTACCTGTTGCCATGGTGATGAATACCATCCAGCGGCTGTGTTGTACGCTGGACAAGGCCTTCGGTGGCAGGTTTCTTCCAAGTCCAGGTTTGGTTTCTTAAGGTTTCGGCATCTTCGCTCTGGGAAGGTTATCAGCTTTCCCTGGAAGGCCTTCTCACTGCATTTCATCTCCCTCTTCCTCACACCCAAGCCACAGGTTGCAGAGCACTATAGCCAACCAAGAAAGGATAGGTTAAGAGTTGCACATTCACATCTGCTGGGCAGATACAGGTGTAATTAGAGGGATGGGATTATGGGAGGTCACCCTCATACTTTAGGATCTGACAGATACAGCAGCCCAGTGCCTCCTGCTACAGGTAAGGAAACCTGAAGTCAGAAAATTAGAATGACTTTCCCAAAGTCACAGAGCCTATTAGCAACATTAAAAAAAATGAAGGTGAAGGAGAGTCTTACCATTCACAGAAGGATGAGATCAGGGGACTATTTGGATGCACATGTTTGGGATTAAACACCTGGAGGTCTACCTGAGAGCTCTCCAAAGTCTAAGCCAAGGAGGACAGGGTCCAGAGAAAAGGGTTAAGAGACCTCTCAGTGGAAGAACCACCACATGACAAGTAACTGTGTTTTATGTTAACCTAAACTTGACAGGGGGGTAAAAGGAATAAGTATAAGAAAATGTTCTGACAAGAATTGCAAACGGTATTACAGAATAATGGATGGGGCCGTGGTAAACTGAATAAATGAGTAAAATTGGCATGACTGTGAATATCGCATACAACTCAAGATGCCATTGAGCTTCACGCTTACTCCTCTATGGGGGAGGTGTACTTGTTAGCTCCATTGCAAAGATGAGAAAACCAAGGTTTACTTGTGTCAGTGGCTAACAAAGCCACGCCCTTACTGAAGGCTGATTTCAAAGAGGGGTAAGTCTGAATCAAGCCCAACAGTAATAATTTCTCTTAAAGCAGTATGGATGTGCCTAAATCGTATACTGATCACTTTGATGGGATAGAGGCCCCCTCCCTCTATTCAACCTTACCATCGCCTTATGTGTCACCGTTGTATCCTCTGGGCTAGCTGCTTTCCTTACTCTGTGAATTCAACCTAGTTTCCCAAGCCAGGAATCGAAGCATCTTTCCTTTGTGCCTACCTCTACATATCTGAAGGTACCCAGTGGCTTATTTGAAAACTCAACAGCATCGTTTCTCTCTATCCCTAAAACACTTTCATCTTCTGGCTCAATTACTGCAATAGCCACATAACGGCCTTCCCTGCTTCTATATCTTACCTATTTGCATCCATTCCACTAAAATACAATGTATTTGTTCCATTTCTTTAAAATTTCAATTGGCTCCCCAGTGTTTATAGGATACATTTCTAGATTATCACCCAAGATCCTCATGAAGTTTCCTACTCGAGCACACCTGATGTCCCATCCTTATGACACCTGGGATCCTGCATCATGGCTCTCCCCTATAAGGTGCACCCGCTGACAGATTCCCGCTCCTTCCTAAGGCTCACTTGCCCTGGAAAGTCTCTTCTACTAAGAATTCGTCCGGGGTTGTACCTTGAGGGTTGTACCTTGAGGCTTCCTATAGCAACACAGACTTCTAGTGCAGTACTTTGCATTCCTTATCATGTTTTTCTACATGTGGTTTAGGAAGTTTTGTGCCCCCGGACTGATCAGTGAGATATGTATTTTATCAATACTTGCTGTAAAAGTATCGGGAGGGAAGAAATGACAAACAGTGGGTACCTGGTATGTATGTGTGCTACACAAATGAGCTTTGTGAACCTGAATGACGGTACGTGAGCTAAGCCTTTCAAAAAAAATCCTCTAACAATGCATCTATACTCCAACCTCACTCCACGACGAGGTGACCCACTGCAGGCGGCTGTTTTTGGGGCATCGGCCTAGCACGCATCCCTCCTGCACTTCGGGCCTGGGGAGGCTGGTGCACAGGCTCTCCGGCAGGGTCTCGGCAGCAGAGCTTTTGCATGATACTTCACGCTTCCTCACTCCTCGTCCACAGGTCTTAGAGCACTTGAGAAGCAAAAAGTAAAATGTCATTTGCATGCATGCTTCAGCTGATTTTCTTCTGAGTAAATGCTGAGAACATACTAATAAAATGTTTGCAACTCTATGTTTAAGCATTTGAATAAAATTCCCAGTGAAGTCCAAGTTCTTGACAGCAGGAGCACTCCACCCAGAGGCCCAGGAAAGACAGTAATTCGTCCATGATTGGCCTTCACTTTGCAAATGTCCAGTGGCTGCTGTCTCAAGGTCATTATGAAGCACAGGTTCTTTTCCAAACTGTAACCATGGGTGCATTTCTCTCTGGCACAAGGCAGAGTTGACCTAAGCAGTTAGCTAAACAGGATTCCTAGTATCTCCAACAAGGAGAACAATAGCACAAATACATGTGTAGAATACGTACATGTACAGTAGCTTGGGGACGATTTAGTTCTTAGCCCCAACACGTGCTGTCTCTGGGCATTACACTATTGGGGACAGTAAGAACTCACCAAGCATTCCTAGCCTAGAGACTTATTTTCCTCTCAGAAGGACCTGAGGAGAGGTGGCCCCTTGGTAGTATGCAGTCTGCAGGGGCACCATTCTAAGCCTGTTGAGAGGACCTGTGTCAATTCTCATGCTGAGGAGGAAAGGGAAATTATATAATTAGCAAACCCTGATGGCAGAGACTATTAATGCCTTCCATGTGATGGTGCATTTTAGCATGGGTACCCTAGTCTATATCACACAACTCTCTAACAAGCATAAGATAATTGTCATTATCCTTTTCACCAAAAAAAAGGCAACTGAAGACCTGACAGTTAGGGCATCTTGACCAAGATCACTCACATAGCTGCTAAGTAGCAGAGATGAGCACACATGCACCACTAAGCATATCGCTCATTGACGTACAAAATTTCCAGTTTCTCAATTCTTAATACATTTTTCATTTTATGCTTGCACTTATTTTTCCCAGACACATGGTCTCTAAAGGAAGAAGGAACCCTTTCATGCTAGTCATGAACCAGTTCTTAAAAGGATAGTTGATTTCAGTAGTCAAATAGACTCCATGAACTAAAGCCCTTTTCATGAGGTCTCTTTACCCATGCCCGCGATATAGACTGGGCCAAACAATTCTTTAAGTCCCTAACTACAAAGAAACACACCAGAGTCACCACCATAGATTATTTAGATTTACTCCCTGCTATAAATGCACATATATCCTCTCATTTGAAAGTAGCCCTAAACAAGCTCAAAGGTATTTCTTCCTCCTAGGTCCCTTATTCCCCTACTAAACATAGTCCTAATAAAGCTTACTCTGCTGAACTTATTCAGAAATCAACACTCTGTAGGATATAAAATACCCTAAAGGCCGGCATGGCAGAAATGCGAGCAGTGGCTGCCATGTGGCTTCCCTGTTGCAGTGATGAAACTCTTCATTCTCCTCTAAAATTTGTTAGCCACCCATGGTTTGGAACACTTTCTCAGCTTCTGCACCACAAACCTCTTAGATCAAATTATTCTGTTTGGGAACTGTCCTGCATTGTGTATGACATTCACCTCTACCTGCTAGGTGCCAGGAGCACCCTGCAAATGACATAAAACTGTCCCCTGGAAGGCAAACTCACCCCCATTTGAGAACCTCTGCTTCACACGGGATTCTGAGTTGTGAATAACAGGTGGTTCTATACCTCTTCCAACTGTAAAATTTTATGCCTTTCACATTACCTACTGTATGCCCAGTCCCTCCACAGTCTTCTAACTCTTGTTTCAGCAGGAAAGAGGTGACTATTCTTTTTAGAGATTTTAGTTGCCAGGTCTCTATGCTAATCTTCCACATCAGGGGTCCTCAAACTTTTTAAACAGGGGGCCAGTTCACTGTCCCTCAGACCTTTGGAGAGTACGGCACACATGCGCACTGTGGGCCCCGCATAAGTAGGCTAAGCACGACATGCAGCGGTGGCAAAAACACCTGGCACGTCCCATATGGCCCACAGGCCGTAGTTTGAGGACGCCTGCTCTACACTGAAAAATCCCTTCCAGCTGTGCTCACTAGTGTAGCCTAAACAGCCCGACCCTCTAATGTCTGAACCTGTGAGGAGGATGCTAAGCTCTGGGACAGGGGTTTCCAAATTTCGGGTTTTCTAAGAGTCCCTAAACACATGAGTTATAATGCAGATTCCTAAGCACCACATTAACTTGGTGTGATTCTCACGAAGATGTGAACAGGTGAGAGCCTCTCCAGCAGCAAAGCCACCTGTATTTTCACCACCTGTATCTTTTATGGGGAGTGAGAGCATGATTTTAAAGTCTTTCCCACTTACCTGAGACCAGGGCCCAGGGCTCCATTCCGGAGGGCAGGCGTGGCTATTGCAGACTTGAACCTGAGTGGGCGTGCTCACCGGGCAGAGGGAATGCAGCACCGCTTCCTCCTTCTGGAAGGGCCTCTTTTGCACGCACTGGACCTTTCGGCTCTGCTGGCCCCCAGCACAAGACTTGCTGCACACGCTCCATTCACCCGGCATCCAACTTTTAGGGAAAAAGAACATTATTTCCAATGGAGCTGAGACTCTGTATTACCACACTTCCAAAGCAGTTACTCTGAAAGCTTAAGCACTTGATGAAAGCCTTAGATCAATTTTAGAACCAATAAAGGACATTTATACAAGTTCTTTGACACATGTTGAGGGCTACACACATGTTACCCAGATATAAAGAATTGCATTTAATTACCACATGGTTCCAGGGAAAATTTATTCCTGCCTCTGCGTGGGAAGAAACCCATACCCTTTTAATATCTGCGCAGTTCATTCAGCCACAGTGACTAGGATTTTAACTATGTTTGAGGGATTTTTCCTAGCCATCAGGGATGGAAAGTGAAACAGGAAGCCTTCTTTCCATCAAAGAACATACGACACTGTGAAAAGGTGGCTATGCGAACAAAAACAATACTTTAAGTGCTGCAGTGGAAGTCAACTCAAATTACACGAATGAGGCTAATGGCACAGTGACTAATGAGACAGAGAGGGAGGCAGGTGGATACATTCAGAGAAGGTCACACAGACGGTATCTCTAAGCAGGCAGGTCCCCAAACGACATTTCTACCTAGTTCTAAAATTTCCTGATGGGTTAGAGATCTACCCTCATGCTCTTTACTCAAAAATTGTCAGACCCAAAAATTGCCAGGTTTTTTTTTTTTTTTTACACCTATCTGAGACTTGGTATGTATTTGAATGATGAACCATTGAAATTACTAATCCTTTTCAGCTACTTCTTTTGATTAAGTAAAATTCTATGATTTGAAGGCTCAACATAAAGATGCACGAGATATATTAATAATATTACACATTTGAGCCACAGCAGCAATGTATGAAAATGATCTTGGATTAGAAATATTCTCTCTTTAGGAAATAAAATACTAATAAGATCAGGGACATTTTTCCTTTACCTCTGATTTTCTGTCACCTTGCATAGTCTTATAATTTTTCCCTCTGGTTTCCCTACAAACGGATGTGTGTAAAGACCTTTAGTTCAGAGAATTTAGCACATGAGTTCTAGGATTACATGTATTCTAAAACACTGTAAGCTTTACTATCTTAAAGATGGTATCAAATAGAGTAATTCCTCATGTGTGCAACTATTTATACCAACCTCAACCCTTATCCACCCGTCCTCAGACCCCCACACTGTCCATTTTAACTGCTAGGTATTTTCTGTATATAACATTTTTATAGCACAGACTGACCTGCATCTCAATTACTTGATCACATATGCATCTCTTCCATTTGATTGTGGGTTCACTGATAGCAGGAACTACCTGTTACTCATTTCCTTTCCCCAGTTCTCAGCTCAGGGCCTGGTATACAGTAAGTGCTTATGATGTGGTGGTTACATGAGGAACTAATGGAGTTAGAGATATAAGGACAAAGGACTTTATCTGCACTAAAAGTCTAACCCTTTCTTTCTAGTATTTTCCTTGGGGAACAAGAATTTGTGAAAGGCCCCATTGTTCCAGTGGAAAATACTGAGACATAATGAAGGCGGTGGGCAGAGGATCTTGCCCATGTCACTATTCAGCTCTTCAGGGGCCATTGCAAGGGGCTGTCCTACTCTTACATAGCCAAGAAATTTGTTACTGCTCAGAATAGCATTTCTACATGTAGTCATCAGGGAAGTCCATGACCTTGCTGCTCTCCCTTTCCATGGATGTATTTGTGAACAGGTTCCCTTTCTTTGGTTGGATGGAACAATCAATAATGGGAATGGGGCTCAAAATGTCAGCTCGCCATTCAAGAATATTGAATACCCCTACAGGTAGGTGAACATACCTCACACCACCTAAAGAAGAGATTACTCCAAAAAGATCAGTAACATTGTTTGGTAACCATAGCTTAGAGCCACTGGCATATTTCTTAGAACCAGATATTTTCTTAGTAACAGAGCAAAATCCATGGAAGTCCCCCCCCCCCATTTCTTTCTCCTCTCTGTATCCATGATACATCTGCTTCCAGAGCCTAAGAGAAAAACTTGGTTGACAAATGGGCATAGGGGACTGGTGGACAGCTAAAACCCCAAATGATTATGGCAAATATACTATTATTTACAAAGAAAAAATATGCATATATATAAAAAGATTGTGTAATATGACTGTATCACCACAAACCAAACAGTACTTATTAGGATGATCTAAAACATTGGTGAATACAACATTGCTTTAGAATACACTCTGTCCATTCTGTATAAATATATTTAGCAGAAGATAAATCACCTAAAAAGAAACTCCATTTGGCTGGGAAGATGACTTAACATTAGTGTTCAAACAACTGCGTAGCTAAAATCCAGGAACAAACTCATGAGCCCCACATTGGGTACCATCAGCAAATGGGGTCACCACTTGGCCTATACCTCTTTCTTTTTGTGTCTTGCTACTGTGTAATTTGCATTTGGGGTTTCATGGTCTGCATAGTATGATTTGGAAATTCTTGGATGACTCATATAAATGTTAAACCTACAACAACATGCAAATTTAACTAATATAGGATTCTACATTATTTAAATATCTGTTTGATTCAGTTTTGAGAAGGGGAATTTTTATGCAAAACTTTTCTTCAAAAAACACATCTTCGTATCCCAACATTAGGTTTGTATAACCAAAATCAAGTGAGTGTTTACAGCAAATTTGTGTTTTCTAAGTCATATTTCAACCTCAACCATCTTGCTCTTCTATTATTTTTTTAGACATTGCATCTACCTTTGCATCTCTTTCAATTAGAAGTTACTAGAAGTAGGCTTTCATCATCTCCTAACAATAAAGGCATACAAGCACAGACATAAACAGAAAGGCATTTCCAGATGACTTACTAGGCCGGGCAGGAGAAAGCGTTGCATATTTTCGGTTCAGTTGCTGGCTTGGTTCTTGCATTGCAGAATGAGGAGTTGACTTGAGTATTTCGATCTCGTAAGCAAATGGCCTTTACACTTATGTAACCTAGTAAGACATCAGAAGTTACAAAGTAAAAACTACACATAGCTATTTCAACTTGGTTTCCAAGTTTAGCTTCCGTTTTATCAGCTCTGTGATATCTTATGTAAAAAATGGAATCCAAACATTTTGTGAAAACATCTTTTTGATAAAATCTTGAACTAATTTGAATTCCATTTCCCACCCCAAGATACTAGAGTTCATATTTTAATACTTTTAACATGTATTAATAGATTGTTAGTTTTCAAAACTAATATGGATTCTAGAACCATAAACTGATAAATACAACCTTTTGGAAACACAGTGACTGTAATGGAAAACATCCCATCAAGCGCTGAATCATTTACACGCATCAAATGGATAACATTCCTGAAAGAAAAACCACTAGTGAATTACATAGAGGAACCCTAGGATTCTGTTTTGCCATGAAGCATCTTATACTTCCATAAGAGTACGATGCTCACAATAAGCAAAATGTTGAACTCATTGAATATGTATTCATACCTATCTGCCAGGACTCTCTTTTGTTTGATTTCAAAATTCAATTCAGGACTTCCTGACAGAGGCATAAGTTCTTTTGGAAATATTTGTATTTGCAGCTCCTCAAATAGGAATGCTGCCTGTCCTTTGAATTGCGTTTGTTTTTATTTACATGGTACTTTTTTTTCTTAAAAAGTTACTCTTGCTACAACGATTAGCAGTCAGTCCAGCTCCTGGGGTTGAAGCAGATTTGCTTTCCGGAGGCCCGTAGCAAAACCACATTGAAATTTCCAAAACTTAATTGTTAACTTAAATAGGATTTATTTATTTGGACTCTTCTTCTCTTATGCTTAGGATGTAAACATGTTCTGTGCATCACGTAAAGGGGCTGCTAAGTCAACGCAGGGTGGGAAATTGTACGACACACTTCTGCATCCTCCTCTTGGTTGGATTTATTCCTTATGAATGAAAGATGAATCAAATTTCTCTCCTTCTCAAGGTACTGCACTCTGCTTGGAATAGCAGGAACCAATGGAAATGTTCTCAAAGCATGTTTACTATATGAAAACCTGCTCACAATCTAAGAGTAAGTGAAACCAGGGAGAGTGCAAAGATATGTCTATAACATTATTTCCATTCAGTAAAGCAAAAGATGACACTGTGGTTTTTGTCTCAGTCTGTCAAACACATTTATGTATACGCACAGGGAAAGAAAAACAAAGTGACACAGACCTAAGTAGTAACATTGGCTATTACTGATTTAAAAATTGTGGGAAATTATTTTTCTTCCTTATAACATAATGCCTTTAAAACATTTATTAGTAAAAATGTATTACCTTTTAATTTTTACATATATATTTAAAAAGTATTTCTTCATATTTTTGTTAATTAGCATGGACACCCAAGACAGGCCTTATAAAGCATAAGAATTTATCCATTTCCTGTATCTTTGCTCCATCCTGGATTCCAAGAGGCCTTATTTTGCTTAGTGGGATAGATCAAGCAGGAAAAGCCACTGTCACCACCGGGTGCTTGGAATAATAGGGAATCAGTCACCAACCTTCCTACTTTGGTTTCAGGAACCTATTTATGGGCTTTTATTCTTCCTCCCAAAGGAGCAAATGTGAGAACAATTGACTTACCCCCAAAATATGTGGCATTTTTGACATACAAATAAAATGCCATTCTTCTACCTGGTGAGTGGATGGTTGCTGTTGTTTCTTTCTTGCCAGGGCTAATTCTGAAATGGAATCTATTTCTCTGAGACACACTTTGCTAACCTGATGCCTGAGGGGATATTCATACTTCAAACAGCTGTCTTCAGCTGGCGCTGGATGACTTCTCTCTTCTTCTGACCTTACCTTCAGTAAGTCCCAGAGGGGAGAGGTTTGTAACAACAGAAAAGTCAGGATTGGGGGAAACTAAGTTATAAGCTGAACATTTAAAAATATCCATGCTCATATCTATAAATACATAAACATTTTATATGTTGTTCCCATAAGTGTAAGAGGTGTAACTTTTGAGCCTTGGTTGGTTTCCGCTTTGCGAAAATTGGTTCCTTTCTACATAGAAAAATCCTGAAATAGTACAATAATATTTGCTTTTTATGGTGATGGTTCTCATAAAAGACAGTTCTTGGGTGACTCGTTTAAACCATACAACGTTAAAGAGGCCTGAAGTGACACAACCTGCTTTAAGAAGAGACAGACTTGAAAAACTGGAATCAGGAAACCAACTACCTCCACCGCAAGACACGGAGCAATCCGACTGCACCGTACTCCAGGCGTGGGAGTGTCTTTTTGTGGCTGGTTCAGTTCCATTCATGACCTTGGGAAGTGCATACTTCCAAGCTATTCCCGGATTTTTGCCTTGCATCAGAATCTGGATGGTATGAGATAAAAATCAAGACATAAGGATACAGGTTGGGCCCTAGAATTCCAGAAATCTTGCTGAACATTTTAAAGATATCTGCATGGCATTGGGACCTTACAGTTGGTATACTTCATTGTTTCCAAATATGTTTTATGTTGGTTTAAAGTTGTCCCATGACACTTTAATATACGTACCTTCATATTAGCAAAAGTGTCATTTACATACACTCATACATGCTACAGAGCAAAACATAATTGGACATTTGCCATAAACCTACAACATACACACGCGTGTGTGTGTGTGTGTGTGTGTACTAATGAAGGGAGAAAGGTTACAGTTTTAGGTCTCAACCCTGACTTAAACTTGAAAACCTAGCGGGATACGTACACAGCAGTGCCCCACAGCGAACAGTTGACAATCAATCTACATATATACATTTTCATGATCTATCCTGGGTCATAATTCACAATCTCTCTCCTGAGTGCCAGTAGACACAGGGAACATGAGAGACACTCCAGAAACCACAGAATACCCCACTTAGAGTTGCCTGTTGTCCACTTTAGAATCCAAAAGGGTTTCCAATAGAAGTTCCAAAGAGGATTTGCGTAAAGAGAATGTGTCTGTTAATTGTGCCCTAGAATGAGCAAGTAAATGAAATATGATCTGAATCAGGGATAGGTAATATATGTATTGGAATGGATTTAGCCTCAAGAAAGGCAAGGACTCAGGATAAATCTGATCCTATGAAGTCTGACTCTAAAAAAAGAACAGTCGTTATTAGGCACTTCCCAGATGCCAGGCACTCTGCTGTGCATTTTTAATGCATTGATTGTCTCAACATATTCTTCTAATAAACATATAATGTAGTTGTCTATTATTTCATTCAAAAAGAAAAGCGGAGGAGATAGAACTTGCACAAAATCACGTAAGTGACTAGGGATTAAATAAGGCTGCTAAGAAAAATGTGCCTGAACAATGCAATGTATCACCTTGTTTTTGATGTGAGAAGCATATTTTTTGCCTCCTTTCTTGATGCCTTCTTTACTACTCCTCTACTTTTTTTTTTTTTCTTTCAAGCTCAAAGCATGAATATAAATAGCTGGTTCTCTCCCACCCCATAAGTCTTGTGGAAAATTCTTTACCACCAGAACTGGGCATTCATGTCTAAGAGGCAAAACCGATTGCCAGTTAAAAATAGGAACCCCTGGCACTATCTCTGTCTGGTGGGATCCTACCTCAATTACAGTTGGGTGGGTGGGCTGTTCAAGGATCTCCGTTATACCAGACCACTCTTTGGGCTGCTACGGCATGGTTTCCACTTTGCTATTAGCTTAACCGTCTCTTAGAATATTATGGCTAACACTTAAGATTCCATGGTATGGGGGCATCACTTTGCAGTGCAACAAAACAAATCTGGGTGCCTTCCAGGAATGACCAAAATGTTAACAGACGTTAACAGAGGTTCTGTGTTCTAGCCACTGCCATCCAAAATACAACTAATGCAAAACACAACACGTAATACCACTCAAAGGGGAAAATGCCAAATTCTCATTAGTCATTAATAAATAATATTTTTCCAAAATCAAAGTCCTAGGAGTCTTTTAGTGTTGAGGATCTTTCTAAGTTTCTGCTTTTCCTATTTTTTTCCAGCTAAGTCATACATCTGTTCTTGGGATCATGTATTCAAGTTAACATATTTTGAATACATTTAGTCCTTATTTGGCATTTCTGCAATGTTTCTGACACTGTTTTTACATTATCTACTTAATAGGTGTATTAAATAAGAATTTTATTCATGATGAAACTAGAATTGTGAGAGGAGTTTTACAGAAGATGATCAGAAGATAATCTTGATGGTGGGCAACAGTTCAACTCAACTTCTTCAATTAAAGCACTATCTCAAATGTAACACTTCTGGGTTGCGAGTTTTTTCATGCAACAAAAATGCAGAGAGCTTATATGGAATTTCAATGTACCATATTTACATGTGTGACAATATAATATGGGTACAACGCATAGGCATTATGGTGAGCTGAGGCCCACAGGGATGGTATTAGAATACCGAAGGGTCACATCACACATACATGCAACTGAGAAATTTCGGTCTAGGTATTAGAGGGAAAGGACCTCACTTAAGTATCTCCACTTTCCAGCACCGCCCCATTCAAACGAACTCCTAATTTCTCCTGCCATAGGGAAACAGATCCCCACTGAAAATGCAAAAAACACATAAAAGAATGTTAATTCTTGCCTTTTGAGCTTCCACACTTATGTTCTGGTGATTGAAGAGTGGGTTAACAAATTTTCAATAGGCAGTTGACATATTTTCTCCTTTCACGTTTTAGACAGATTATAAGGTAGGTGTCCTCAAACTTTTTAAACAGGGGGCCAGTTCACTGTCCCTTAGACCTTCGGAGGGTGCAGCGCACATTCCACACATGCGCACTGTGAGCCCAGGACAAGTCGGCTGCTAAGCAGGACACCAGGCGGGCCGGATAAATGTCCTCAGCGGGCTACATGTGGCCTGCGGGCCACAGTTTGAGGACGCCTGTCTAGAGCCTAAGCCATACGTGGTGTGTGGTTTTACTGCAAAACATTTGCAATTGTTGCTGTGAACCGCAGGATGCATTTAATAAACAAAAATATGTTTAAGACTACAGTAATAAAAGCGTCATCACTATTAAACAAAAACCACCAGGATGTCAGGTTTCCCCCTGACCTCCACTCACGCCAACCATAAATTATCCATGCTACCAATAAGAAGAGACCTTATTTGTCATTTTCCTCGCTGTCCCCAAAAGGATGCTCCTCCCTCAGCCTTCCCCATCTCATGGGGATGAATCCTTCCAATTGTTCACATCAAAATAAAGACTTAGAGCCACGCTGGATGACTCTCTTTCTCTCACACTCACATTTACTCAACCAGGAAATGGCGTTATCTTTACTTGCAATATCTCCCATATCTTACAACCTTTTAATTATTACTGCTGCTCCCCTGATCTAAGCCACCATCCTCTCTCTTGGGAGGTCCATCAACAAGGCACTAAGAAAAGCACTCTAGGGAAGAGGACAAGTGACATCCTCCAGCGGAGATGAGACATCCACATATAGAAATAATACAGTGACAGTTACTAAGGTTAAAAGCAAGTGCCATAGAAGCCATAAAGAGAAACCAAATGCTTCTGTGATATTGGGGGGGGGGGGGTAGAAATTACACAACCACCTAAAGAAGTTTGGTAGCTATCATTTAATTGATAACGTATCTTGGTGATGCTCTCAGTCACAAAGCAATAAAAAAGAACTTAGGTTCTTTGAGGATTTCTATTCCCTTCTCTGCCCCTCACCTCCAGAAAGGGCCACACCACTGTGTTTCCCACTTCCCTTTCCTTATAACTGACATGAAAATACAAAACAATCCTTAGGCAAAATAAAATTCGTTAGCTAAAACTAATAGCACTGATCAGAATATTTAACGGCAGTAAGGGAAACAATCCATTTCGTATTATCGAGGTCAGAAGAAATTTATGTATCTGACCAAAGCAAGAAGAGAAATAACTCACAGAATTTGCTGCAAACGTTCACAGAAACATGCAGCTTTCAATGACTACCTCGTAAAATACACAGTAGCTGGCTGTGCGTGTTTGTTACTCTTGCGGTTTTATAGCCAGTAGCATATAGAGCACATTGTTTATATTTTATTTGCTGAACATATTAATGAATTCACTGAATGTATAAGTGAGTAAAAGCCTCTCAACTTTACAAAATACATGACTCATGGCTTGTCTTCAATGTCAATGTAGCTATAAATTCACATGCAGAGTTGTATGTATAATCACGTAGGCTGAAAGACAGTATTTGTATAAACCAGCAGAAAGCTGACGTTAGAATTTATTTTAACATCAGCTCATAAAGGCCTCTTAAACGAAGTACAAACTTAAACAAATAGGCACCGAGACTAAATATATAAAAGATGAGTATGTGCCCATTAATATATTATTTGCTTTTCGATGATGACTAAGATATTCTCTACCCTGTTTTGAGAACTGTATTCATCCTGTATTGAGAACAACAGTGGCCACAGAGAATACACACCAGATATCTCATCTCTTACTGTCTGATGCCTGCAAACACCTAATCCTCTGGAGACAGACTGTCCACCTGGGTGATAGAATCTCTGTAGGCTTCTTTTTCACCTCTATTCTCAAAAAGAACTGAATTTTATTAAGTTAATTCCACCCCCAATAACTGTTGCATAATCTGCAAAGCTCAGTGTAACATAAAAATTCAAGGCCCCTTGTTTAAAAACAACATTAAGATTTTCAAGATGGTGACACCACAGCATTAAATTGAACATAGGGCCCTTTGGAACATAAGGTCTCCCATTATTTTTCAGGTCCTGTGTCCAGGAAGCCAGCCTTGCCACAAGTAAGGTCCAGGTTTTCTCACTTGGCTCGGCGTTAAGACACAATTTAAGAATTTTCAAATTCTAGATGACCTTGTGGGTCTAACGACAACTCTCTCCTCTCTTCATGGATGAAGACTATAGCCTCCAATTTGGTGGCCTTATTTATATTACTATCTAAGTAAGTACCTTCGTCTCAACCACAGATAGCCTCTCCCAATGAAGAGGGGAAACAGGAAATCTTGCGCAGTTGCATGTAGAGCTAGCTGCACAGATAAGATTCTAACTTCCGGTAGGAATGCCCTTCCTCCATAAATGCCAGCCAACACATGCATCTTGCACACTACGTAACTTGAAAATGATAATTTCCACCGTTCACATTTATCTTAAAACATTTTCAGTGACCTTGTCAAGGGTAGTCAATTGCTTTTCTCAGCACTAGTGGAGGACACAAACACCGTCCGGGTCGCAGGAGTGTCGCATCCCTCCCGTGATGGCACACCACACAATAACGCCATCACTGACGCACCCCAGGCTGCACGTCAGAGCGTATAGCCGAGTTGTTAAATGCACAAATTTGGAAAGAGCGCCGGCGATTCAGTCTACTCAACTGGACTAAATCCAGAGACGTTTCCAGCCAACTGGCATCGAGTCTCTAATTTACAGCTGGCAGGCAAACTCCTTAAATGCTTCCAGGTCCTCGGTAGAACTGTTTAATGTCTACCTTTAACACACGAACCACCTGACTTCAGACACAACACTCAGCAACTTTGACCACAGGCTGCAGAGCTATAAAATTTACAGCTTCTTAAGTTGGGAAACCACAGACAGGAGCTGGAACCTACCAACTGCTCCCTGACGGAGGGGGAGCCGGTTACTGGCTGGGGGTACACAAAGTTAAAACAAGAGGCATGTTGAGTAACCTTGGGCAGCTCATTTCTTCCTTTTGCTCCCACTTTTAACTTTTAATGTTCAAACTATTTTTAAAAATCCCTCAACCAACTTTGTATTTGTTTCATTGTTTAAGGCCTTTTTAATAATTTTTTCAAGACATGGTCCTACCTTTTCCATGAAGAGTTATGGATAGACTTTTAAAGATTGTCTCAAAAAAAAAAAAAAAAGCCAGAGTCTTACTCTGTTGCCCAGGCTAGAGGGATCACCATGGCATCAGCCTAGCTCACAGCAACCTCAAACTCCCAGGCTCAAGTGATCCCTGCTGCCTCAGCCTCCCGAGTAGCTGAGACTACAGGCATGCGCCGCCATGCCTGGCTAATTTTTTCTATATATATTAGTTGGCCAATTAATTTCTTTCTATTTATAGTAGACAGAAGGGTCTCGCTCTTGCTCAGGCTGGTTTCGAACTCCTGACCTCGAGCAATCCACCTACCTTAGCCTCCCAGTGTGCTAGGATTACAGGCATGAACCACCTCGCCCAGCCAAGATCGGCTTTTTATTTAATGCATGCTAGGAAACTTGATTCTTGTCCTCAGTAAGGTATTTGATTGCTTTAAAAATAATAATAGCAACGTCTATTAAAAGCCACGCAAATCGTGTGCTAGGCAAAGCATTGTACAACATGCATTATCTCATTTTAAAACTGATAACAATACTATGAAGAAGGCACTATTAATATTTCAATACTGTAGATAAACCAATACCCAAGGTCACATAGCTCCTAAGTGGCAGCACTGGGACTCAAGTCTCTGGTATCATCTAACTCTAAAATCTGACATCTTAACTCTCACGACATTGCCTCTCAAGTCCTGAAACACCACGTCCGAAATTCTAATTTAAATTTTTAAAGGCTGTATGAACTGTTAGAAACATTTTATCAGTGGAATTCAATAGCATGCTAGAACATTTACTTTGTAACACTGGTCTCAGACCTAAAAATTTTACTTCTTGAACATGCTAATATCTGATTTAAGCCATACATTATTCTTAATCTCTTCTATCCATTTTGCCTCTGCATTTATTTAAATATATAATCACTATTTTAGCAAATGAAATACAACAGACTTTATTGATTGGCCCTTTCTTAATAAATCTCAAATTGCACCATACATTATACGTCTCATGGAAGAAAGAGTTTTGTGGTACAGATTTTCGTGTTTTCGTACATTCATGTGATTTTTGGAAACGCTTGTGAAATTTAATTTTCAGCCACTTTTTATTATTTATTTTGCCTTCTTGTTTGCTTCAAAGCCTGAAGAACACAACGATCACTACTATGTCCAACTGAGTGGGATCTGACAAAAGACAGTGACACAAAGACCCGGATGGGGGATTTGCAAACACATCAGTTAGGCAGCTTCAAAGGTGTGGGCTGACACCTTGAACCCCCACTACGGTTTTCTAATTCAACTCTTCGACATTCCTCAGCGTTTGCTGAAGAGAAATAAATAGTGTTCTCTAACCCGTCACAAAAGTATTTGCCATGAATTAACCGGAGGCCCCTTACTTCAAATAGCAAAGGCAATCTCTAGACAAACGATGTGCCGTCGCAAAAGCACCTCTGAATCATCCTCTCGAGTCGGCCTTTTCTGTCATCTGCTCTGAATTAACTCTCCATTACATCTTTGCCTCCTTTGTGTTTTGCGTCGTCTTCACTCGGTCGGTCCATGCTGCTTGGCTGATGTCCTTTCCCTTCTACCGATTTTATCTGGAGGCACATCTTTACTCATTTCAGCCGCTTTACCTCGGGGACAATTCAGCAGGCAGGGTCACAAGGATGGAGCGATCCCTCATGTGTGGTGCTCACACTGTCATCTCATTGATCAATGTGCCGGTCCACCTGGTCCCCCCCCCACTCCATTCTATCATCTCCTTTGGCCAAAGAGTAGAGGAAGCTGTTTATTATAGTAATTTTCTTTAGATGTCTTTTCCTGCCTTGAAAGTAGCCTGTGGTTAACCTATTTCTCACTCCCTGTCAGTACAAAGGCTGCTGTATTTTTCAGGCTTGGGATTCTCCCTTGGCACCCTAGGAGATAGGAACAGGCGTTCAAAGAGTTAAACACCCCCTTCTGCTGCCTAACATAAGGAAAACATTCCTAAAATAAAGGAGACCTTGCTTTTTATTTTTTTAAGACTTTTTTTTTTTACGTAAAAGAATGCTCTTAAAAACACAGGTGATCATATTTCAGTCATAGACTAGCAACCTGTATTATCATGTCATCCTGAATCACTCTGTTTATCAGACAGGGATGAAGTTACTTTATAATGAAACACTCATGATGAATTTCCTCACCTCCTGTCCAACTGCATGACAGTTTGATAGAGAACATTCATTTGTGTGTGTGTGTGTGTGTGTGTGTGTGTGTGTGTGAGTGAGAGAGACAGAGAGAGAGAGACAGAGAGAGACAGAGAGAGAATGAACTAGCAAGAAAGCTCATCTCTAATCACTTCTAAAGAATGTGTCATATCTAATTGGATACCTTAGCTAATCGCGAAAGAAAATTGTGTATGTGTTTTCATCTTCATTGCCAAGACCTCCTAAAATTGTATATTAAACAGGCCTTTTTCACATTGTTTAAACAAAAAACAAAGTGAGTAACCTTAAGCTACCTCCGTTGAAATCTCAAAATGGAAAAACATTTAAGTTTTGGGGCATACTCAGAGAGCCCAGCATATATATTTACTTCTGATGAAATGACTGTTTTTCCACAAAGTCAGATGTGCATTTTAAGTGTTACCCTCAGTTTTCACATTTCTACCACTTCAGAATGTAATTCCTTAGAAAACACGCACGCGCACACACAAACACACACATTAAATTTAGCTATTTGGGGGAGGAGAATTAACATAGATTTACTTTTTCTTGGTGTTCTCAGCCCCAATAAGATAAACATAATTCAGTGACTGATAATCTCCTAAACACTGTTAAAATATATGCTAACCTTTAAATCTTTCAGAACCCTAACATGTACACTAGTTCAATGAGAGATTCCT
Source organism: Mirza zaza (assembly GCA_008750895.1). Taxonomy (NCBI): domain Eukaryota; kingdom Metazoa; phylum Chordata; class Mammalia; order Primates; family Cheirogaleidae; genus Mirza; species Mirza zaza. The sequence continues at coordinate 92,708 of VSMD01104890.1, forward strand.
TAGTCTTTATGTCAGACTTATGGGGAATAAGTTGAAATATATGGAAATTATCTAGTTTTATATCAAGTATATCTGTAGTGAACTCAGAAAGCATATGATTGCCAAATCGCTATGTATTTCTTTCTGTGCTGTAGTGTGTAAGTACATGACTATTTTTTTCCCCTGGGAAATGCAGAAATATAATACTTGGTTATAAAAATTAGCTCCTTTCCTCCAACTCATTTATATGTGTATGTGTGCACGTATGTCTTTCAAGATAAAAACTTGATTGATAGACTTAAATAATGCCTAAAAAATTTAAGACCTTAGACAATCATACAAATCCTTGATTACCCTTAGGTATTTCCCTTGGCCACCGAGGAAATCAATGGGGCCAGCACTGTTTAAACTGACATGCACCTGTTACAAATGCTGAAACCATCTAGAGCCAAGGATCCAAGGAGAATGGATGTCTGTAATAGAGAATGCATTTTAAAATTGGACGGGCGCGTGATTTAGTGATGTAAGTGAAGGTCTGTTTTCCATTTAAACTTTGAGCTTCCCATGAAGACATTCTATAAAGTTTTGACATATAAAAATAACCAGAAGCAGAAAGTACTTTTATTTGGTGTCAGGCCATGCACTTATTTCTTGGGGTTAACTGACAGCAGTCAATTATTCTCAGGATGTTGCATTACCCTGCCTCGCGCTAGAAAACACTAGAGAAATAAGTGGAAGGATCTGTTAAAGCCACCGCCCTGAAAGGACAAATTGTTACTCTCCCAGATGTAGGCAAGTCTTTGAACTAACTGGTCAGCAACTTCCTATGTGCAAATCATTCCCTTGGGAAAATCAAGCATTTTAGGAAGCATATTGATTCCTCAAATGCATTTTAGGAGATTAGATTTCATTATTTTAAACGCTATTCACTGCACTTAACTTTAAACTGTATGGTTCTTAGACCAGTCTTAAGAAATGATAAAATACAGTGTTTTTTTTTTAGGTGTGTACTACATAAGCCGAGGGATCTCAAGAAAGAGGTCTTTAGGGCAGAAATGGCGTAAGGAGAGGCTGAACTCTCATCCCTTCATTTCCAACTTCGGTGAGAGCAGCTCTCCTTTCATTTATTTTTTTGGCCTCCAGGTAAGATTTTTTGATTTGAAAAAAAAAAAAAATTGCACTTTTTAAATGAATGAATGAATTTTATCATTGGATGTCATGCACTCAATGCATTTTGAGTGTGTGCGCGTTCTATGACGTTCCAGATACAATGCCAGTTGTGGAAGCTACGCGATAAGTCAGTCATTGTCTGATAATACAGGGTTTTAGGTGCAAGAAGAGTACTTCAGGACATTGCTATGCTATACAGTAGAAGGCATTAGTTCAGACTGGGGAAATTCTTTCTGAAATAAGGAAATTTGGACCCAAATCATGTAAGCAATCCATCTGAAGTCATATAGTTAGTAGCTGAGCAACCTACATCACAATTATTGTGGATGGTCCTTGTCTAACCCATGCTACTTCTCGAAGAATGGCATTCATGTACCTAACTTTGTTCTTTACGCTCTTTAAAGACCTGAGGCCATAAATAATTGGTGACATGATTTATGTTTTACTGAGTTTGGATTTTTTAAGTTTTGAACATATTTGCAACTTTTCACTGAAACCAAAACTCCCTTATACAAAATACAAGCAAGCCACATCCAATTAATCATACAAGTCTCTATCTAGATTGTGTTCAGATTGTTTCTGTCTAGCTATTTGTGCATTTCCAATGTCTAGCACAAGGCTGGGCATTGAATGGGGTACCCAATGGATGTTTACGTTTTTTATTAGATATTGAGAGGAAATGAACAGAAGAAAACTGTTTTGGTGATACTTGCCTCTATCAATACATACCAAGGAGGTTGAAAATTGGAATTAGCTAAGATACTGTCAGGTTATGATATAAATATATGTGAAACAGAAAAAAAGAGGGATGCTATTCTCATAGTACTATCCTTACGTGTTTTGGCAAACATATGCTTCTTCTGAATTTCATACCATAATGAGAACTTAGTGGATAGGCAGTAATTTTAAGCAGCCATAAGAGAAAGTGCTTTCATGCATATACTTTATATGGATGAAACATCATTTTTCATTTTGGTAGGTTCCCACACTCTGATTTTAGCGTCCCACAGGATTATAAAACATATTCAACATTTTTATATTGGAGTGAACATATTTTTGGCTCCCATAGTATTCATTTTGGTTCAATTCATAGTTGTTGTATGGAAAGCCATATGAACTTTATTCAACTTCCTTTAAAGAATATAGTCATTGATCACTGGTTATCCATATACAGTCCAGTTTTGGAAAAGTATAATTTATTACTGATTGTAATTTTAAGTTTTTAAAATAACTGTGTTCCATCAATTTTGGAGAGATATAATAAGCATGTGTTAAAACCTGACCAGCAATTTGATGATGGCCTCCAGAGAACAATAAAGTATAATTTAAATATTAAAGGCATTATCCCAAATTCTTTTAAAAGATAAAACAGACATAATACAAAGTTACTGAGTTTGGATTTTAAGTTTTAAACATATTTGCAACTTTTCAATGAAACCAAAACTCCCTTATATAAAATACAAGCAAGCCACATACAATTAATCATACAAGTGTCTATCTAGATTGTGTTCAGACTGTTTCTATCTAGATTGTTTTCACACAAGTTGAATTCCTAGGACATTAATTTAAGCTTTCATTGAATCTACAGGTAGAAAGAGTACATAAAAACTAAAGACTTTGGAAAACAATAGACAAGCAAATGTGACCTTAATTCCACGATGGTGAAACCACAATTTTATATTACTAGAGATGTTAATGTAGTAAAAAAAATTAAAATAAAATATATATCCAATTGAACCTGGGAAAGACTTTGTTTTTATGTTTTTATTTAGATATATTCAATATTTCCCCTTACATCTTAATTTTTCTTGTTGTTATTGTTGTTGTTAAATGAACTGTCTATATTCACAAGAGATAGACTGATGAACCAGACCAACTTGGAATGGAGTTTTAGAGAACTTAATCTATCACCAACTGACGCCAACCTTCCATTCCTCAAAAATAACTTGTATTAATAAATATCAGGAAAAATCTTGTATCTGGGGAACAATCCAAAGGTTTAGTTTTGGTCAGGGCTAAATAATATAGATGAATGATAGATGGAGCTGTACTTAGATTCAACCAAACACAAATAAAAAGCTCAGCTTGAACTTGGTCTCATGTTCATTGAAAACATGTCAATTGTCTGGTTAATGTGATCAACACAGACAACAGTGGGAGACTTCAGGGTCTACAGATGAAAGAAGGAACCCCCCCCCCCATTCAGTTTGGCACTTTCCTGTCACTTCTTGTCTCATTCTTCATTGTGATTTTTCTACAGATAATGTATGTTTAACGCAGAACTTAAATTACAAGCAGAATTCTGACCACCTCCTGCAATAGTCTTGTGTTTATGAACAAAATTGGACAAACAACAACAACAAAAATGGTTGCTCGGCACGAAGTGGTGAAACATGTATTTTTCATCAGTAGCGATTTGCGCTTTGTTCTCATTGGAGGCCATGAGAGTCAAACAGCTCCACTTCCCTGTTCAGGTTTTCTTTCAGTTGCAGAACTTGGTTTGTGTACAATCTGCTTAGACATGGATCAAAGGCCTCTTGGCAAAAATAGTGAAGCTATGTGCTCTAAAACTGACACCTTTCAAGTTACATAAACCTCTCAAAAGAAAAAAAAAACTCTGCAGCTCAGATGCTTGATAGAAAAGAAATAGAGAAAACATATACATCTTTTCAAAATGACCTGAAAAAGAATTCCAGAAGTCTTGAACTAGACAGTTCAATTCCTATGCCTTCGGTTTAATTAAAGTGTAATTTCAAGGGCTGGATTTGTTGTTGACCTTCAAACTACGCTGGCCTTAGTCCAATTGGATTTGGAATTCTTATGCTCGTCCTCTAAAATGAAAGAGCTGAGAGGGTTGGAAGAACATTTCCTAATGACAGCCTCTCCCTCAAGTATGCGTTGTGAGATCTTCAAGGAATTTTCCATCACGCAGACAGAAGTGACGGGACCCGGTATCTCGAGTTTGGGAGATGATGGGAAGTTAACTCATGGTTAATAGAAGAAATGGGTCTATGGACATAGTTGCAAACTCATCTATCTACTGGGGCCAAAAGTTCCCTTTTCTTAATAAATTTAAAAAAGCTGTATTTGTACAAGAAATCACCCCATATTAAACCATTGATTTATCTGTTTAACTATTACAGGTGTCTGGGAGACAGATTGGGCCAGTGGTTACTAGTTTGCTAATTATGACCTGAATTTCATTTTATGCTCAGAAAGTAAAATAATGATGATGTTAAATATTATGTGCTAAGTATTTTGTAGACACTGACCTTATCTTCAATCTTATTTACAACAGCCCCAGTAGTTAGCTAGTATTGTTTGCCCATTTTACAAACATGGGCATTAAGTGACGCAGAGATGAAGAAACTTGCCTAAGTTACACAGTTCATTAAGAGTCTGTACTCTTAGCTATGCTATGTGTAGAACATCTTAGAATCTAAAGTTAAGTGTGGTTATTTTTTTTTTTTATCTTCTTATCTTCTTTAGTAAATGTTTAAGGCTAGTGCTACTCAATAACTACTCTGTGGAGAATGACCCTTCATTTTGCATTACTATGGCCTAAAAAAGAAAAGCATCTATCATCTACAAATAGTCCTTTGACGTCAAAAGAAATGCATTGCTTTTGAAATCTGAAGAATGGACTGCATAGTCTTGAAGCTTTAAAAGTGACATTTACCAGATTTCTCTGGTTGCCTCCAAAGAGGCATCTTAAATTTCATCAGGGGAATAGTTGCAACCCATGCTCTAAACTGCATTTGAATAGCCCTTCAGGATGGGATTCAGTCACAGATTTTAAATACCTCAAAATCTGGAAGGAAACATATACAGCTGGAATAGCAGCAGGAAGAACAGACAGGATGCCATCCCTGTTGCCACAAACAAGGGCATATCCACTTTCACGTACTGGGTTGTGCAGGTACAGGGCAAAAGAACGAAAGGCCAGGGTGATGAGAGATGTGCATCTGCATACAAAAATCCCACGACACCTGCGAGGCTCCCACGTCCAGGCATGGGCAAGCCTCTCCACACCAGGTATGTCCTCCCCTTCATCAGTGGTGTCAACCAGGGCACGGCAGTTTCTTCACAAGGCATATATTTGATATGGCAATTATTTGGCTACTCCCAAGAGGCAGCTTCTCAAAGAAAATTTGGACCCAAGTGCTCCACTCACAAACACTATATTACTATGCTATAGTAGGTGTTTTTAGGAACTAATGTATATATAGTGTATATAATGTATATTCATTCCAACACTTTTTGATGCATTGTTTACACAATACTACCTACTTGATAGCTACTCTTGAATATCTAAGATACATCTCAAATATCAGGTGGCTAACACGGCATTTGTCCCCATCTGTAAAACCTGTTTCCAGTCACCCCCAATATAATTATAGCAGTAAGATCATCCACCAAATGCTTAAGGAAGAAACCTAAGACTCTTACTCATGCTTCCTTCTCCCTCAGGGTCCATACCTCGTACCCTTCTAGTACAAGTTACTTCTAGGAACTTTTCTAACTTCCCATTCTCAATACGTAATATATTATAAACACAGTCTCTTCCCTCTACCTTCATAGTCACTGTCTCTGTTTCCACTTCTGTCACTCCTTACCTGGAACCCTAGAATAATTATTTTCCTACAACTCCAATTCACTCTTTGCCCCTTGTTTATCAGCATAGCGGTCAGGGAGAATTTTTAAAACATTCCCTTTCTTAAAATTCTGATGTTCTTTGTATGAAATTCAAACTCCTTACCACTGTCCACAGTGTTTTCTGGGAGTCTCTTCTATACCAAAGTCATCTCACACCCCTATACTTTTTTTTCTCACTGCATGACAGTTAGACTGAGCTTTATTTTTTAGTTCATCTAAAACATTAAGTTCATGTTTCTACTACCTAAATTTCCTCTGCTCCTAACCTGGCTGGGTCTTTTCATCCTTCAAGTTTCACCTTACAGGGTAATTCTCAGATAATTCTTCATCATCTTCCTAATCCAGAAAGAGTCACCCCAGTTATTTATTTTTTTCCTTACACTTATTTTCTTCCAAAGAACTTACCATAATCAAAAACTCTTGTGTCCATTTGCATATTCATATAATGCCATAATGTATCCTCCAACATTCAGTTCATACAACAGGGGGATTTTTTTCTGTTTCATCCACAACCACACAGCCAGTTTACCATCAACGTGGGACACAAGTGAATCTCAGGGTGTGTGATACAGAAGAACTCTATGACAACTGAATACATGGATACTTTCACTTTTCTGCTTTCTAAAGTTCTAGCAAATCTAGGACTCCATCTAACTTCAAGATGTCATCTACATTGACCCAAAATAATTCAACACACACGGAATCCAAACTCCCACACACATGGTAAGACGAACTCATTTCTGCTGCTTTTGCCATGAGCTGTCTTGAGCTGCAAAAGGTCACTTCCAATATCACCATCACGTGGTATTTGTTCAAAGAATTCTCTAGTCCTACCGTGCATGGGACTGAGGAAGATAATACACTGAGTGCTTGAGTTTACACAGAAAAAGTAGCTTCCTCTGAAGATTGCTTCATTAATTACATATCTGACCAAAAATACCCTGTGATGATTGAGGACACAGCATCATGTAACTCCTGTAAGAGCAAGCACTTTGTCCCTTTCCTTGGCACCAAGAACACTGTAAGTGCCAATAGTCTTAAGTGAGTTAACTAATATATGTAAGACAGAAAGAGGGAAATAAAGTAAATTAAGTAAAAAATCATCAGAAAAGCTTTGTCTGTATCAGGCAAGATACACAGACACAGATACACAGATTTCACTTCTGTTTTATGAACTCAAATCTGGAAGGCAGATGTTTCCCAAGAGCACACTATCTACTCTCCACACCCTCCTGCATGCTCATGTACCTCCTACAGAGAGACCGCAGCCATTTAACATTGAGAAAAACCTTTATCATGACAAGTGGCTCAGCGTTTCCAGTATGGGTGGTATGAGATACCATTGTGGGCACACGAGTCAGAAAGACTTCAGTCCAAACCTCAGTCCTGCCACTTTCATGTAACACAGTCTCTTTAGGGCTCGGTTTTCTCATCTGTAAAATGGGGATTAGATGACAGTATCTACTTCAAAGGTTGTCGTGAGCACTCGAGAAACTAACGCATGAAGTTGATCATACAATGCCTGAGCATGCGAAAACTCAGTATAGAGTCTTACTAACAATAATGATAATAATAGTTGCATTGATCTTATGTTTTGTTTATTTGGGGAGAGAAGACCAGGTTGACAGGACTTAGTAAAAATATCATATTCCTGGATGAAAAATATTTGGACTCCAGTTCAGCTCTGCTTTTTCCTAGCTGTATGAATTAGGCAAGTCTTTTAACCTTTCTTCGCTATGGATTTCTTATTTTCCTGGCAATTCTGTGAGGTCATTTTTCTACCCCAATTTTGCTGGTAAGAAATTGAGACTCAGAAAGACCAACATGCCAGGCTGTGTAAACGTGCAGCGAATGGTAGTCAGTGTCATTTCTACACAAACTGAAGCAAATCCCTTGTCTGTGTGAGCACAGCATCAGCCCCATCTTACACATGGGAAAAAAGCAAATTCTGAGACATGTAAGAACGAAAGAATATGTGTCTATGATAATAGTCTTGCAGAGTCATTTGCAGATATGGGTGTTTTAATTATTTTCACTCATTAATTTTTTTTTTCTTATCTGTGGGGAAGCTGCATGCTACAGAGTCATGGTGGGTTAGTGTGGCCACACTCAGCTGGCACCCAAGCTGGCCTTTTCTCTACTATGTAATTCTGCCTCCTTGGCAGGTTAACCTACATCAAGAATAGCTACAAGGGACCATTCAGATGACAGACACAGACAAACTCCCATATCTAAATGCTACTCCTGCCATATTCCTTGGAGTTCTTGAAAGCCAAGTGTAATGGTGAAAGGCTGGCATCTAAATGTGAAAACCAACATGCTCTCTTGGAAGCCAACTGGATTTCTATCCTCCTCCCCAAAATGGAACTGCTATTGTCTCCCTTTTGCATGTTGAAATTTAGCCTATTAAGTAAGGAGACACATTTGAACTAGAAGGACTGGACTTCTTTAAGCTAGCTCAAAACGAAGTCATCATTGCAAACAGAGCAGGAAGCATCGAGAACCAGATAAACGAAGCGACTTACTTCAAAGACCAGCGTCTCGTTGGTGGGCCCCGGTGCATACAGGCGTTCTGGGCGGTTGAAGGGGCGCTGGTATTCGAACATGGTCCCGGCAAAGGGGAACTCGCCAGGCCAGTCGATGCTCCAGCCCCCGGTGAGGTAATACTTTTGACTGAGGCTTCGAACAGCGAGGTAACTGGAGGAAATTTGCAGCTCCTGGATTTCAATGCTCCGGGCCCCAGCTGGAACGATGACCACTGGATAATATTCTAAGTGGAAAGAACACAACATTTTTGTATTCCACATGGTGCATTGGAGAAAGGCGACTAGCAATGCCCAGGAATATGTACTGTCCATTTTTATATGTGAGCCTTTTAAATTATTAACTGATATTCATTCTTGCTCTATGACACAAACATGGATCGACGATTTCATTTTCCAAAGGGTAAGAACACCAGAGAGAGAAAAGGAATGTGGCTTTTCCAAGTCTTACCAAGCATGCTTTTGTGGACAGGCACACACCATTCTTCTTAGACTAATAAAGTCCACAATAGTCAAGAACACTTTTTTTTTAGTCTTCCTAGAAGAAATTTAGACCTATTTATCCTCAATGGTGATATTCAGAAAACCAGGCTCAAAAAAGTTTAATTTTACTCAAGATGTATAGATAATTGCCTCAAATATTTATCTGATGCTATGTATAGATCATGTAAGTTTCACAATACATGTCTTTGCTTCATAAATGCATGCAAGGCATACATGGTTCCTGGTTGGAAAATTAAAACTATAAATTAGGAAGGCATTTATTTAATATATTTCTGAGACATAATATATTGATGAAACTCCTTCCATCTCTTGCCCCAGTGACCAAAGCCATCATCACCTGTATGTCAGGTAAACTAGTAAAAGGCTCAACCACATTGAGTGTGACTCAAACTTGTTCAGTAGCAAAAGTTGTGTCTCACTAGGAAGAACAAAACAGCAGCATCTCTTACCATTTGCTTTATTCTGGTTGAGGTATAGGCCTTTATAAAACTTGCAAGTCGAATTATCACCTTTGCAAACACCGCATGCATCTGAAACAGCTTTAGAGCCAAGTTCATGATCACAACCTACTGGCTGTAACAACAACAACAAAAAAGAGAGAGAGAGAGAACGACAGAGAGAGAGAGAGAAATCAAAGATTAGGGAAGCCAATGGCTAAGAATAACTAAGCCATGTGGTGCATGGTTTTCTGTATTTATAGAACATTAGAGAGGCAGTACAGCTTCTGGCTAACAAGGGCAATCTCAAGTTTGACTGACTTGGGATTCAAATCCCTCCTCTGCCTTTGTCAGATGCATGACTGGGCAAGCTGCATAACCTACATAAGGCTTAGACCCTTCATCTGTGATAGAGTAAGAAGTCACCATTGCTTCTTAATGCCAAGTGAGCTCATTCAGGCCTGCGCTATGACCAAAACATAAAAAGGTAGGATGATACACATGTGCACATATGCACACACCCTTAAAGGATCAAAGAACTCAAATTAAGTACAATTAAAATGGAAGAGACAGTGAATACCCAAAGAGAAAGAAAAAATAACTGGAAATAAATAGTAGTATCACTTCCAAATTCATTGGTGAGGTTCTAATCATGTAGTGAATGCGCTTAGTAAGCATGCAAGCAACATTGTTATTTATAGTCTTATTTAATTTTTCACAACTACTATGTAAAGTAGGAGATATGATTTCCATGTATATATATGGAAATGGAGTGAAAGAGAAACTAAGAAAATTGGGCAGAGGTCACGCAAACACCAAGTTGGGGAATTTAGACATGGTGCCTACATCCAAATGGAACATTTTACCCTTTATCCCATGCCACCTGCTGTCCTTCAGACACACAAAATCTTACAACAGTCCCCACGGTGTGCATTTGATATGAAGAAACACAAGCATGCTCATATACCCCAAAGCAGAAATGTTCTCTTACTTCACAAATCCCATCAATACAAATGTCATTTTTGTTCGGGGAGCAAGGGGTTCCGTCTTTCACTTTGCCAGACATTGCAAAAAAAAATTCAAAGTTCTCAGCCTTGCAGTACAGTTTGCACCGATCTTCCTCTAGAAGCAAAGAGATGAAGGTAGCACATGTGGTCAAAAGGAAACTGTCAGGAAAATGGTATGTCTGCCAAAAGGATGAATTCAATTTACTTAGAAAGCTATCATCATCATAATGGCAAATGTTATACAGTTTCATATGTAGATGTGCATGTATGTGTGCACATGTAATATATGGTTTTTAAATGTATGAATCCCACTTAACAATCCATATGAAACTGATTTAATATTAACACATAAGAATGTTATTTTTCTAATCCTTACCGATAGTTTCCATACACAATTGGTAGGTTATGTACTGAACCTCCCTCAATAATAAATATTTTAGCCTTCGTAAGCCCTATATACATGAAGGGGTGTTGTCATTCCAATAAAACTTTAAGATAAAAAAAAAAAAATCAGATTTGGCCCAGAGGCCATAGTTGGATGACCCTGATTCAGGACATGGATTACCCTAGATATTTATTGAGTCTGTTAAGAGGAAAGGCATTAGGCACTTTGAAAAAAGGCATACGGTCAGTAATATTTATAAAACATACAGAGAGAAATCATATCATAAAAATGAAGAGGAAGCAAATAAACTAATCCTGAAGACTAAAAAATACAAATTTCATTTACCCTTAAGTCCCTGAGTAGTTTCTGGTATCAGAGGCAAGAAGAAAACAATATATATTTATAGAACCCTTGTTATCAGAAAGGAGTTACTAGGCCAATTTCTCAAATAGAAAGAGCTCTTTTGGCCAGGACTTCCAGATGATGCTTCTCACATGAGACCTTACGTGGGCGACACTGAGCAATATCCCTAACAACAGTTTTACAACAAATGTGTAAACAGTTTGCAAATAGCTATGTTTCATAAAAAAAAAAAAAAAAAAAAAAAAAAAGGCAAAGTCAAACTTAAATGTGAAAAAATTAAATTACGGTCCAAATACGCAAATGTGTGAATAGATTGTAAATTTCTCTCTCACCTATGAGTTGTTTGTAAACAGCAGCTTAACTTAATGACTCCTAATTTTTGCATATGAGATTAAACAGTTGGATTTCCTTTGTCTATCATTCCTAGGGATTGACAAGTTCTAGAAAACTGCTTTTCCAGTACAGATTTTTGGATGACTAACACAGAAGGAAACAAGAACGAAAAAGCTCACTACTGTGGGATAAAGACTGTCTACATTTATGAGTAAAGTTTCCCCTTGTGCTTCTTAAACTGCAGGAAAGTCATGAGATCTTCAAATCATGGTCAGTCTCTTCTGTAAGTGTCAAAAGGAGATGAGGAGGGCACCGAAGGCTTTAACTTTCCTGTCTCCCTCCACTAGGATATGGGATCCTAAGGCTGGGGTCTATGTTTTCTTCAATGTATGCTCCTGGGCACCTTGCATAGTGTCTTCTACACAGAAAGAGCTCAATAAACACCTATGGTGTGAATGACTGAAATGGCATGTTCTCTACTTAGTGAAAACTGCAACAAAATTAGTGAAAGAACACTGGAACCAGAAAACACTTTCCAAATGACAAAACTGATTTAACCTTCTCCTCATGCATTCATGCAGGGTTCATGATCCAAAACCAGATCCATGCTTCTGAAATGGCTGGACTGGTGTAGAGCAAAGTTGCACTACCTCTCTCTCTTGAGTTGGAGGTGCTACTTGTTATAATGCTGTCTCTAATGACATTAACTTCCTTTATGGTGATTGATAATATAGGTTCATTTTGAGCTTTTGCATAGGAACAGTCCATGAATTGTCATTAAAGTTAGTCTCCTCCCATTCTGCACATGTGCAGGTGGGATTCACATATATCCTTTTTCATTGGAGCATGGATAGGTTTGGATAAATCAAGTGGATGTGAATGATGGAAACAACTAGAATAGTGACAGCTCATTCTACACAGGTAACAGAAACTACATTAAATTCTTCTGTTGTAACTAAATGTTTGAATATTTAGTACAAGTTAGAACACATTTAAAAAGTAAAGTATATGCCATAACTCTAAGTTATAATAAGTACTTAGGACCTAGTATCAAGATCATTTCTGTTCATGATCCTGTGTGTCTATGTGCACGCACACACCCTACAAACAGGCCTCCCCATGCTTGTAATCATCTGACATGTCAGTTACTGAGCATGGTGTCTCTATGGGGTATATATGATTTCACAAGTTTGAGGTCTGCACAATTCATACCAATTTCAATTAACATCCCTGGGAGACTTAATTGCCAAAATGTCAAAGGTAAGTGGAGAAACCTAACTACATT